>PVIA01009269.1:0-62823 GCA_004024845.1 Tonatia bakeri
AAGAGAAGGCCCAGAGACATATGAAAGGATGCTCAGCATCATTAGCCATCAGAGAGATGCAAATGAAAACCACAATGAGATACCACTTCACACCAGTCAGAATGGCCGTCATAAACAAATCAATGAACAACAAGTACTGGCAGAGGTTGTGGAGAAAAGGGAACTCTAGTAGACTGTTGGTGGAATGCAGATTGATGCAGCCACTGTGGAACACTTTGGAATTTCCTCAGAAAACTAAAAATGTATCTGCCTTTTGACCCAGCAATCCCGCTGCTGGGATTATACCCTAAGAATCCCGAAACTCCAATTCAAGAGAACCTATGAACCCCAATGTTCATAGCAGCACAATTTACAATAGCCATGTGTTGGAAGCAACCTAAGTGCCCATCAGTAAAGGAGTGGATCAAAAAACTGTGGTATGTTTACACAATAGAATACTACACTGAAGAAAGAAACAAGGAGCTCCCACCCTTCTCGACAGCATGGGTGGATCTGGAGATTGTTATGTTAAGCAAAATAAGCCAAGTGGTAAAAGATAAATACCATATGATCTCACCTGTAAGTGGAGCCTAATCAACAAAACCCACAAGCAAGCAAAATGTAACTGGGGACATTGAAATTAGGAACAAACTGACAGTAACCAGAGGGGTGGTGGGACATGATAATGAGGGGAAAAGGGAGAATGGTATCAAGGAACATATATAGAGGAGACATGGACAAAGCCAAAGGGGGTTAGGATCAAGGGTCAGAAGTAGGTATGGCTGGAGTGGGTGCAATGGTGGTGGTAAAATGAAGACAATATTACTTGAACAACAATATAAAAGTAGACAGGGCAATGTTAAGAATAGTATAGGTAATGGAGAAGTCAAAGAACTTATATGTTTGATCCATAGACATGAACTAAGGGAAAGGAATACTGGAGGGAGGCATGGTGCTGGGTGGAGGGGGACAAAGGGGAGAAAATGGGGCAATTGTAATAGCATAATCAATAACCTATACTTAAAAGAAAGCAAAAAGAAAAAATTCTAATAGCTTCTTTCACTTATGGACCCCAAGTGAATACAACCTGTACATATCCAGAATAGGTTTTCCACTGGCATTGTGGGCAATGTTGGAACAACTGAGAAAGAATTAGAGAATTATATAGTAAAGTGACTCCCTAAGAAATTTTTCCATAAAAGCAAACCACAGCACAAAGACAGAAGACCCTTCTTGTCAAAGTGACAGTGTGAAAAAGAAGAAGGAAACTGCCCCTTCTCTAAGAATGGTTCTTAGACTCTAATCATTTGCATGTTGGTCTCATTATAGTAATTTTGTCCTTCTAAACTCAATTTCAAATTTCTATAAGTCATCTTCCTGTCCCTGCTTTTGAAGCATCAAGAGGTCAGGTTGGTACTCATCCAGTGATGAGTTTCTCTGGTCAGAAGAGTGTCCCCTTCATCATAGCTACCTTCCCTGCCAGCTGCCTGTGCTCCGAGAGGGCTCCTTTCACTTTTGGAAGGAGATACAACTTGTTGTTGTTACAAGACACTGATCCTCCTACACACACTGAATGACCATACATAGAAAAACACAGCAATTCTCCTTTTTGCTTGATATTCAGCATACTACAGGAAATTTAATTTCCTTTCTGAGAATCTCTTCAGGATGAGCAGCAAGAAAGTAGTTTCCACAAGTGCTTCCCACTGAGGTTGCTATTCTTCACGCTATGGTCCAGCCTTTCCATTTGTTCCATTGTAAGTTGTTAAATGAGCCCTTTAAAATACATGTTCACACTGTGGCTGCTGTGGCTCAAGCTGATCAGGCATCTTCCAGCAAACCATAAAGTCATGGATTTGATTCCTGGTCACAGTACATGCCTGGATTGTGGGTTTAGTCCTTGGTCAGGGTATGTGAAAGAGTCAAGCAATCGGTGTTTCTCTTTCACATTGATGATTCTCTCCCTCTTTTTCTCCCTCCCTTCTCCTCTTTAGAGTCAATAAAAGAAAAAAGTTAAAATACATTCTCATGAATCATTTTAAGAGGAAAATGATTTAAATTCTAATAAGCAAGCACCTGATGATGGATATGTAAGAGTTTTCCCTAAAAAAAAAAAATCATTAGTATTACTCTAAAACCACCGGTGGTTTTTCAGGGCATCGATTTTCTCTGAAACGTGATAGGCCAAGAATACATACCTAGACAACCAGAGGGTCCTATGCTCTGGAGCACTGTTGTCTCTGCCCACAAGTGTGGCCTTTTACACACCCAGTGTGCCCGTATATGAAACACCTAAACATAAATCCCTGAGGGGAAAAATGAGCAGGTTCAAATGGTAAAATGCAGGTATCCATGGAAACTTCTTAAGCAGGCAAAGTTAAGAATCAACAACAACAACAAAAAAACCTCATTAATTTATAGGGATATTTATAGGGATACAAAAAGCAGAAGGTTTTTATTGACAGGAGAGATAATTTTGTAAGGATCAGAGTGGAAATCAATGCTAAATAATGACAATGATTACTATTTTAAAAATCTTGAAAACAACATAAAACCCTTTCCCCCTTCCTGAACAGCCTGAAGTCCTTTTAGAATTAGGTGAAAGGTAAGAACACTGAAGTAAGATCAAGGAACCTTGGGAAAGGAATTTTGGAAAACACAAGAAGGAGGTAGATAATTAAAGTGTGGGATATGTGTGCATGCACTGCCATGTGAATAAAGCTAAGATACCTACATTCTAGTCCAGTTGGAGTTTTGGCATTTGGTATGAAAAGAAATGAGCCGTGGCCAGGGGAAGAGATGGTGAGGGTCACAGGGAACATGCCACTCAGGGGAGCACATGGTAGGGGTGATGAAAGGCAGATTTGTAGATACAAAAAAAGGAAAACCTAATGGGAAGATGGGAAATGCCAGCCTGAGAGACATTTTTCGTCACTGGAACCTTTGGCTCAGTGGGTCCAAGGCTGGACAGAAGAGTTAGTAGCAAGGGGACAGGTGTCAGAAGGTTTTGTCCATGATCTCATGCAGGCGCCTCACTCCCTTTCATTGCCTCTTCAGCCAAGAGCCCACAGTGTTAAGTAAGCATGCTCTGATCCTGCAGTAGGAGCATTATGATCCAAGAGATTAATGTGTTCTCATTTTGATCCAAGAGATCAGTGTGTTCTTCACCATTTTCTCCATGAAGAGGGTAGGGCCAGCCAGGATTTAGAGAAAACCTGAGGGACTTAGCCTACCAGAGCCTATGCTTAGAAGCAGAGGGCATCCTAACTTTTCCCCCAAGATTAAGTGAAACTTTTCAGAAAATCATGGCAAGAACCAAATCCCGGACTGTGTGTGTATAAGCATACTCTCTTCAGTGGAGACAAAGCCTGGGGACAGCTCATAGTCTCAGGGCTTTTAGGTTTTTGTATTTTACCCAGCAGTCTGAATCAACACGTAATACCTCCTCTCAGATTTTTGATCAGTCAGGGAATCAACACACACTCACTGTTTAACCGCATAGTGTGCAATCAAGTGCTAAGTGTACAGTCACATTAAAGAACATATAATCACCAGCCACATTTCTTTCTACTTTCCATGGCTGTGCATATGGGAAAAAGTGGCCAGAACCTCTTCATTTATACCACTTCAAGGGTGCCATTATAATAGAACTTGCCTCAAAATACAGTGGTTAATGACATGGAGACAATTGGAGTGAAAAGAGCAGTGTTTTGGCATCCAAGGCAGTTGCCTGGCTGAGGAATCTTAGGCCAGCTGCTTGACCTCTCCATGTCATCCCTTTGCAAAATTAGGATGTTGTTGTTGTTTATGACGATGTTGATCTTTAGCTGCTAGTGTTCTGAAAAACACATCAAGTGTAAAGGGTCATGTGTGTCAGCTGTTCCTGCTGTAACTCAGGGGTGGAGTCTTTGGTACCATGAAAGCCCAGATGTACCCTGTCTGGACCATAGCAGGGATTCCTGGAGTCAAGGATAAGACATTTTCCATGTACAACTCATATTCCAGAGAAAGCCATCTCTAGACACCATTGTCAGCTTCAACAGGTGGTAGGGGTTTTTCTACAGACATAGTGAGCAGGATCAAGCTGAGTGTCTTGCAAGTTTATCTAAAATGAGCTCTACTTTACATTAGTTTTTGAAAATTACAAACTGCTGCAGATATCTGAGTACATAGTCAATAGTTTTAAAACCTTGATGAATCAAATAAAAAAAACATACTCTTTAAAGACTATCAGGTATTTTTCCTCTTTTATGAGAGGTAAAGTCTAAATTAATATTTTTTTGGAAAAATAAAAAATATGTCATAATAGTTTTCATTTTCCAAAAGTGAAGCCTAGATTCCACTGTGGAACAAAATTCAACACAATGCAGAATAACTTAGTTTTCTGCAATAATATCAAAGATAGCCTTTACTACTTGTAGAATTGCATTTCTTTATTCTTTTATTCAATCATTCTTTTAACTAGTATGTGCTGAGCTCCTATTATGTGCTTAGCAATCCTCTAGGCCCTGAGTTCTGTCTGCCCTTATGGTGATCACAGTCAGTGAGGGAGACAGCAAACAACCATTTTACTCATGCTGGGTGCTAAAGCAGCTAAAAGGATGTGTGAAGGGTGATGGGCAGGGTTTTGGGAAGTTTTCCTGAGTCTTTCAAAGTGACTTTTAAATTAAGATCTATAGAATGAGTCATACTTCATAGTCAAAAGGGGGTGAGTGCCTGCTTTAACAGCATGTAGACTAACATTGGAACAATACAGAGGAAATTAGCATGGCCATTGTGCAAGAATGACACTCAAATTTATAGAGTGTTCCACATTTTTGCACAACAATGTGAATGTACTTAATGCTACTGAACTGTATACTTAAATGATTAAAATGCTAAATTTTATGTTATGTAAATTTTGCCACAATAAGATAAAAGGGGGTGATTCTGGGAATGTCCTATTGTAGAAAAGTGGGAACAGCAGGTACAAATGTCTCATGGGAAGAGGGAGCATGGGCAAGAGGAAAGCCAGCAGGGCTGGTTTGTCAAGATTTGGGGATGTTGTATGGCCCAAGATGAGGCAAAGGCCATCTCACACTGAAACTATATATTGATCTGTGACCTAAGACTAGTGGGAGGTTGTGGAGGGCTTTCTTCAGGGCAGTGACATAATTTGTGTTGGAAAAAATCACCCTGGACTAGGGTGGAGAGTGTGTGGAGAAGCAGTGAATGTGGCTGACCAGTTGGGAAGGTACCAAAATTCTCCAGGAGAGAGATGAGTGCTACTTTAACTGGGGTTTTAGAGTTCAGATGGAGAGGAGCAGATAGATTTCAGAAAAGTCAGAGGGCAAATGTATAAACTTGATGGCTTGCTCTGGGCATGAGGGAAGGGACCAGTCAAAAAAGATGTCCATGATTCTGGATAGATAATGGTGGTACTAGTGACTGGAATAAGAAGCACAGATATAAGGGGTTTGGAGAGGTGGACATGATTCTTGTTTTGGACACATTGAGCTTGTCAGCCTCAGTGAGAGAGGAGATCCTGTGTACAGGGTGTTGGCTCAAGGCTCACGGAGGCACACAGTAGTTTCTGGCAGAACACAATGTTTTTCTCTGAGACATGTCTGTCACCTGACATGTGAGGATTCAGGACCACTCCCAAGAGAAGAGATGGAATGCCCAGTCTGCTTTATGCAGCAGTCTGACCTGCTCCACTGGGCAGCTGACAGAAACAGTTTCTTCCTCTTCTGAATGGCTGCTCCCCAAGAAGCTGCATTGGCTCAGTAACAGAATCTTGACTAAACCCTCCTGGTGTAGATGGTAAGTTAAATGGGGTTGGGTACACACACCCAGGATGCCATCTATGTGTCCAACTCTGGTCTCTTAGATCCAGAGGTAGGCATTCTTCAGAGTGCTTCTGAAATGTTGGCATAAGAGGCAGATCCTGGGTGCTGACTCACTGAAACTAAATATTATGTCCAGTTACAGGGTTCATGTCTCTGAAATGGGTGTTCTTTCATTTGATGATTTTGGAATGTGAAAACCATACATATTTGGGAACTACCTGAGGCAGAAGTAGCATTGTATTTTTAAACTTCTCTCCTTCCTCCCTCTAACTTCTCTGTAATCTTTAGGCCCACATAAGACCCATTCTAAAGTTACCTTATTCTTTTTGTGTCACTGATAAAATATACATAAAGGCTTCAACTGAACAATGATATATCAATAAAACATTATTTTAAAAAGCTTTAGAGCATACTATCTAAGCAACTAAGCATGTAATAAATGCCTTTGATTCATCACACATGCCTCAAGAAGTAAACACAGGCTGGACTAAATGGCTATTTTTAATCATGCTCACTGACTGAGTTCTCTCACAATATACAAAGTTATACAGGCCAAATTCTTGGGTAAGTTTAGAAATTTAATGCTCTGGAAGTGGCTGGTCATCATGAATTTAAAAGTGTATGAGTATGAGATAAACCCTCAGGTTTGATGGTAAATATGTACTGAGGGAAATTTGTTAATCTAAAAAGCTCAACAAGATAACCTTGACATGACCTCAAGAAAATACAATATGATATAAGGCTACATATAAATAAATAAATGTTATTAATGTATCTAAGGAAAACATTATGTCCCCAAAGTAGGAGGGTGATAGTACATCTGTAGAAAAATGGTCAAAAAGTGAGGGTATATGGGGTTTGTCAGTGCTCTGATTCCCTAGTCACCAAGCACAAGTCTTATTACCTTGGCTCTGAATTTTGTTTGGCTTTGCTGCTGGTGTACAATGATTCTGAGTGACTTAATCAAAATATCCTGTATTGTGTATTGCTACATTGTATAGTATCCAAATGAACCAAAAGTCTAGTTTTAAAGTAGAACATGTACTTTTTCTCATGTTGTCCTTCCAAAATTCCTGTGGAGTAGAATTATTGCCTCCATCCTGGTGAGGAAGCTGATGCTGATGGAGTTTTGCTAAGGAGTCTAGTAAATCGCAGGCCTGAGATTAGCTCTCAGATCTGCCTGATGCCAAAACCCATGCACTTAATCCCTAGGCTCTGTTAATAACAACTTTGTATTTGAGTCTTGGTCACAGTCCCAGTAAGCAACAAATTTGTAGATTTCTGTTCCTTTGTTAATCACTCTCCCAACCACTGTTTCACCCAGCATAGATACTGATTAACTGGTCCCTGATAATTATTAAATATTTACTTAAAATATTGTGTCTTTAAATCTGGGAAAGGTCTTGGAAGAGGAATATTATCAAGCCACATTTAGTAAAAAGTTAGCTCTAGTTAGTCTCTTTTATTTTTTCGCTAAGTTTTAACACTCAAACTCAATCATTTGTCATGGTCCTCCCAATCATAAGATTAGACAGGGGAAAGGTCAAACATAAGAATTCAAACAACATCTTCTGGATTCCCATGTCCATTGCATTATAGGCTTCCTGCCCTGGGCTGCATTTCAGAGGACATAGCTAACTACACATGTCTGAGATGGTGGGAAAAAGGACAAGAATAATTTCAGACCCACAAGTTTCATCCTACGTTCAATGTGTGTCAGACAGAGGAAATGAAACATAGGAGAGAAAAGGGATACCTGACAAATGCCAACCAAAGAGAGCTAAGGTAGAAATATTAATTTAGATTGATCTCTGTGTTTTTTTTTTTTGTTGCATACAACAAACATTTCTACCCCACCTGCCAACTAAATTGTTCAGTCTTTGGCACTCACCCAGATGGGCAGTCCTCATGTTACCATAGACAGTTGGAGGGACTGGCTGTGTGGGGGAAGCACAAAGGACATAGGCATGCAGGGATCCAGGGGTGCTCTGTGGACACCAATTGGCTCCCCCGGACATGCAGGTGCCATGTCCAGTATCAGGAGACTGGCTGAGGGCTACTGTACCTCCAGGTTTCCTGACTGGGGGGCCTGCAGCCTCATACCCCTCTCTGATCCTGATACTGTGGACCATGGTGGGACACTGGAGAGTCTCCCCCTTTGTCCAGGATGGTACAGGGATAGATTGTTGCACTGAGGGGACAGAGGCTGAAGGGATAAATGGAAGGGGACCCCAGCATATCAAGGCTAGCAAGGTGATTGGGTAGAGAGAGAAAGCCCTCTCCTTTCTCTTCCTATAAGAACTGGGGGCTTGAGCAGGAAGAGAGGATGGTCTTTGAGATGGGAGTCCACCATTCACCTAGGTCAGCACTTGAATAAACTCTTTCATTTTGCACCACTACCTGTCTCTCTAGTTTGGTTTCTGCTGCCAAGGGCAGCCAAACCTACCTTGTTTGATTTCATTCACATTTTGTTTATTTTTGAAATAGTCTTATTAGAAAGCTTTGGGTTCTTCTCTTCTGCTTCTGGGTAAAGGAAGGCGGTGCTCAGCCTTGACCTGAACACTCTTCTAGTGTGAGTACCACCAGAGAAGTTTCCACTTTGACCTGACCTTGAGGTATTGCCATTGATTCTGAGGTTTTGCACCAAGTCTAGTTCTGCTTGAGCTCTGGCTCTATTTTTATCTGTCAGATCTTGTGTGTTGAATTAACTTGGGAGGAAAGAGGGGCACATGTTGATTGACCTGGAAAGACAGGGATCAGCTTGGTCTCCACCATGGAGGAACAGAAATTATCCAGGAGGTGGCACTGTAGTGCCTCTCCTAGGTGGAATCTCTAAGCGACACAGTGCCCACCAAAAAGTAAACTTTACAGAAAAAAGTTATTGTAATTGCTTGGTCTTAAAAATGTTCAGCCTACTTCTCCTCTTTCTCTTCTTTAAGCTACAGAAAGAAATGAAAAACAGTACATACAGGGAAACAGAGTAAAGGGAGAGAGGGAGGGAAAGAATCAATGTTTAAAATGCTGATGTTTGGAAGAAATTTGATCAGTCTGCAGGACTCAGTCTCCCTACCACCTCACTTAATTTCCTGCACTGTAGGGGCCTCAGAGGAGGGGCTCTGTGAGGGAGTCTTTCTTTTGAATAGCATTTTGGTACACTTTGGACTTTTACCATGGGTACATACTTTTGGGTTAGCCAAAAATTCCATTTAGTTTTTTTCATAAAATAAAAGTCACATTTTTCATTTTCACCAATACCTTTACTGATTTGGATATTTTGAGTAGCTATCTTTTGCTATTGGCTTCTAGTGGGTAGAAGCCAGGGGTGCTGTTAAACATCTTCCAATGAATAAGACAACCAACCCCAATACAAAGGGTTATTTGGCCACAATATCAATAGCACCAAGAAACTTCATAAACCACTTTTGACATGTTTGATCAGTCACAGAACCTTCTCCATACACTGCACAAATCTCTTTTTGCCTTTCAGTTGTATTTTTACCTTTCTTGAAACACTAAAGCATAATATACCAAAAATGTTGCTTATTTTCTTCCATCTTCAATATTAAAATAGCTACACAAAAATTCACCAATTTTAATGTTTTTTAAATACATGCTGATATGAGAGCTATCATAATATAATTTATCAGAATTGTTTCAAATGCAGTTAAAGACAACTAAACACTACTAGAGCTATTATATGGAAAAAAAACTAAACAAACTTTTTGGCCAACCCAATATTTGAATTTTTGACATAACTGAAATAAATGTGCAACTGCCCAACACCTATTTAGTGCTCTGGGGAGACTAGGACACTTTCTCATACATCTATCAGCCCAGAGCAAGGAGAAACTCTCTCCTGTCTTTGCTGTGGGGCCAGGCTCCCAAACCCCCACTGTAACACCATTGGAACAAATTTTGAGTTATCTGTGCATCAACTGTCTTGTTATTTGCTTAGTATTAAAAAAAATATGCTCACTTTGTTTTACCTAAGTAAATGTGTTTTTTTTAAAAACCTTTATATATCTCTATCAGGTTTTACCAAATATCTTTGTGTTCACATCTACTAAGCATTTTAAAAACCGTTTTGTAATGTTGGTGTTTAGGTAAATATTGAGGAGAGCAAAGGAGACTAGATACTGAACTTAATGAACTGGAAAGCAGGGACTCGTTTGCTTCATCAAGAAGCTACAGCTTTTCACACTCCAGGGGACCACATCACTGTGCTCTGTCAAGGGAATTAGCACTCCTCCCTCCCTTCCATCCTGGATTGTTGGGGGACGCAGGGAAAGGTGCTAGACCATAGTGGCCTGTCAGTCTAACTAAGCGGTGTAAACCTATCCAAAGGCCACAGAAACTTGGGAAGTTGATTGGCCATTCTAAGAAAGAACCTGGTCCATCTCAAACCCAAGTTCCTGGATATAACCCCAGGGGAACAAAGAAGCTCTTCTTCTTGCCCAGGTGACCTGCACTCACCCCATGCATTCATGAGTCCTCTCTCCATAGCCATGTGGCCCTGGCAGCCACATGGACCATGGCCATAGGGACTCCACACAGGCTCCACAAGTGAGGCTGAATACCACAGCAAAGCAATGGACTGCAGCTGGAAAACATATGCTAAGCTAGCTAGATGTTTGACTGGACTGTATTTTGATAAGGCACAGAATATCTGGACAATCACTCTACTTCTGGCCCTGATATTGTATGGTAGGATAAAAGGGGATGGGACATCGGGAACCCAGGGACAGCTTCTATTTCCACATGAATAAACCATCTTGCCACCCCACAATCTTCTGTATGGGTCCTTGAAATGCTGTCCTTGTGATCACATGGAAGAGCCTAATTTCCACCTACAACTTTTACCACCATTGATCTGATTGTCACATAGTAGGAGGGACTTCTGGTGAGAAAAGACTGAAAAAAACTTGTTACTAGTTGGGATTAAGAAAAGGAGGGGTCCCCAGTATGAGACTTTTGACAAGCTGTACTACCTCCCTGGGGATGGATGGGGCTTTTAAGGAGCCAACTTGTATTTATTGCACTGGGGTGACTTCCTCAACATCAAGAAGGTATCTGAAGAATTGAGAATTTTCTCCTAGGAGAAAGTATAACATATTTTGGAACTAGCCAAAAATAAACGATATTTAAAATATTGACCACTTGGCAGAAGTTCACAGGCAGGGTGTCTGATAAGGACTTGTGGTTAAGAGCATTGCTGTGGGAAGTGTCTAGAGATGAAATGCAGTTATAAACAGCCCACCCTCTTTCCCACTTTCCTCTTCCTCTCTCAGCCCCAAAAAGCAGAATGTGTGGGATCCAGAATGCTTCACATTTAAATTTACTCATCACTCCAGTTTGCACCATTATAGTCAAAAACTTTATTTTGAATGCCACTGTGAATTCCAAAGGCACAATAGAAAAAGAAAAAAAAATTCCTGAACCACAGCCCTGAACAAACAACTGAGAAGAACAGCCTTGGCAGGAGGAAGACCCCTGCACACCCCTATCCCCCCACACCTACCCTCCACCCATGCAGATGCACTGAGACCACGATTTACACATGAAGACGCTCAGTGGGCATTAAAGCCAGTGCAGCAGCCAAAAGTCAAAGTGACAGAGTAGAAGTAGGTTCCTGCCAAGATGGAGGTATAGGTAGAAATGCTTCGCTTCCTCACACAACCAAAAGAAGAATAACAACCAATTTAAAAACAAAAACAACAACAACAAAAAAAAAAACCCACAGAACTGCCAGAAAATCAAACTGCATGGAAGTCCAACAGCCAAGGAGTTAAAGAAATATTCATGCAGCTTGGTAGGAGAAGTAGAGATGGGCAGCCAGGACAGAGACTATGCTCAGCAAGGTGATGGACTGCACGGGTGAGGCAGGGGCTGGCTGATGCAGCAGCCCCAGATTCCCATGCTGAAAAGCCAGGACAAGCAACCAGGGAGAGAAACAGACCATGACACCAAGGGTTTCAGGACAGAAAAGTAAACACTCAAAACCTCAAGACTAAAAAACTATGGGGATTGCAGCAGCAGGAGAAACTCCCAGTCTCCCAAGACAGTCCATTGGAGAGGCCCAGAGGGTCCTAGAATGTATGCAAACCCACCCACATGAGAATCAACACCTGAAAGGGCACAATCTGCTTGTGGGAACTGAAGGAAGTGACTGAAAGCCGGCCAAGAGCTGGGCAAGCAACATTGTTCCTTCTCTGACCCCTTCCCCACATACAACACCACAATGCAGTGAAAAGGGTTGCCTCTCCCTAGATAATACCTAAGGCTCCACCCCTTACAATGTAACAAGTGCACTGAGACAGAGAAATATGGCCCAAATGAAAGAACAGATCAAAAACTGCAGAAAAATAACTAAGTGACAAGGAGATAGACAACCTGTCAAATGTACAGTTCAAAACACTGACAATCAGGATGCTTACAGAAATGGTTGAGTTTGGATGCAAAATGAAAGAAGTGAAGGCTATACAAAATGAAATAAAGGAAAATATACAGGGAACCAATAGTGAAGGGAAGGAAGCCAGGACTCAGATCAAAGGTTTGGACCTGAAGGAAGAAATAAACATTTAACCAGAACAGAATGAAGAAACAAGAATTCAAAAAAATGAGGAAAATGAGGAGAGACTTAGGAACCCCTGAGACAACTTTAAATGTTCCAACACCCAAATCATAAGGGTGCCAGAAGAAAAAGAGGAAGAGCAAGAAATCGAAAACTTATTTGGAGAAGTAATGAAGAACTTCCCCAATCTGACAAAGGAAATAGACTTCCAGGAAGTCCAGGAAGCTCAGAGTCCCAAAATAGTTGGACTCAAGGAAGCACACAGCAAGGCACATCATAATTACATTACCCAAGATTCAAGATAAGGAGAGAATCTTAAAAGCAGCAAGAGAAAAGGAGACAGTTACCTACAAAGGCGTGCCCATAAGGCTACCAGCTGATTTCTCAAAAGAGATCTTACAGGCAAGAAGGGGCTGGAAAGAAGTATTCCAAGTCATGAAAGGCAAGGACTCACATCCCAGATTACTCTATCCAGCAAAACTATCATTTAGAATCAAAAGCAGAAAAAGTGCTTCCCAGATAAGGTCAAATTAATGGAGTTCACCATCACCAAGCCATTATTATATGAAATGTTAAAGGGACTTATCTAAGAAATAGAAGAATATCAAAAACTATGAACAGTAAAATGAAAACAAACTCACAACTATCAACAACTCAACCTGAAAAAACAAAAACTAAGCAAACAACTAGAACAGGAACAGATTCACAGAACTGAGATCACATGGAGGGTTAGCAGTGGGGAGGGGCAGGGAGAGAATAGGGAGAGAAGGTACAGGGAATAAGAAGTATAATTGGTAGGCATAAAATAGAAGGAGATTAAAAAATAGTATAGGAAATGGAGAAGCCAAAGACGTTATATGTACAGCCCATGGACATGAACTAAGGTGGAGGAATGCTGGAGGGTGGGGTGTGCAGGATGGAGGAGGGATAAAGGGAAGAAAAAAATTGGGACAACTGTAATAGCATAATCAATAAAATATATTTTAAAAATATATTAATTTATTTTAATTAACATGGATTAAGTAAAAAGAACATAAGTCTAAAGAGGCAGCAGAGCTGGTTTTGTTACCAGTGGGGACCTAGGACAAGGGACCTAAGCTCCTGAGCTGTGGTTTCCTCATCTGTAGTAATGCACATACCACCATCTGTTTCTCCAGGTGGCTGAGATAAAATAAGTAGGTGTAAAAGCTCCTATGGCAGGACCTGGCACAAAGTGAGGCTTTAGTGTAGCTCAGCTCTCTGCCTTGTTCCATCGCTACTGTCCCTAAAGATTATGGCCAGTCCTGGGGCAGGGGTTACCAAGCTTGCCAGCTGATCACAATCACCCACAAAGGATTTTTAAATTTATGAATTCCTGGGCTCCACTCCCAGTGATTCTCACTCTGTTTGCCTGGCATGAAGATAAGGAATTTTTGTATTTTTATCAAGCTGCCACAAGAGCTCAATGCTTAGCCAGACTTGGGAATGGCTTCTCCAAAGAGTGCAGGGATCCAGTGGAAAAGACAAACCATTAAAATTGAGTTGGTCATCAGGCTGTACATTAGATCTCTAGAGTTTAGTCACCTGAAGAAATGAAACTTTGTATATCTCCCTACTTCCCCTACTCACCAGCCTCTAGCAGCCACTATAATTAATAATACTGTATTGTATACTTGAACTTTTCTAATATGGTAGATCTTAAGCATTCTTACCACACACAAGAAAAATAACCATATGAGGTGATAGAAATGTTAATTAGTTTGATTTGTTAACCATTTTACAAAATATATGTGTATCAAGGTATCACATTATACAATTTAAATATATACAATTTTTATTTGTCAATTATAATTCAATAAAGGGGAGAGAGTGAGTCAGTGTGGCAAGAAGAACACATGTGCTGATATGGGGAGGCATGAAGATCTCTCAGAGAGGGTGAGGTTTGTGAAGGAGCGGCAACAACATCCCTGAGACATCAGCTGTGCTGTCAGCAAGGGGAGAGAGGGAGGAAAGGAGAGGTAGGTTGGGGTTAAACGGGGAAGCCCTTGAAATGCTGGCTAAAGAATTTGGACATTATCACAAAAGCAATGGAGACTCATCAAAGGTTTTTAAGCAGGGCAGTAACTTGCTAAGATCTATCTTAGTAACATAGTAAAACCATCCTGGCAGCAGTGTGGAGAATGCACTCTACAGATGTTGAGAGATTGTCTTTGCCAAAATTATGATTACCCAAACAGCCTAATTAGAAAATATACCTTTTATGATCTTCCACTCTGTTCAAGGTGAACTAAGGTACAAATAAGAGGGTGGTTAAATGATGGAACATAGGGAAGAACATGACAAATTGGCCTTTTGTTGTGACTCAAGGTGAACATCCTTATACTTTTGGCTTTTATTTCAAAATTAGCCCTTTTCTTTTAATACACTCGTGTGAAATGTACGCCAGAAAATGGCTAAATCTTGGAATGTACCAACTGAGAAGTGAGCTCAGCTGCTCACAGAGGCTTTACTGAATTTAAACCACAGCTTACTTACATTCGACATGTAGTAACAAAGGTCCATTTGACTTTTAGACAAATGATTCAGTAATAGTGACAGAAGAAATGAAAGTAAAAAGTGTCTTTTTTCACAAAGCAATTCAATGGTAAAACTGAGAAGAGCTCTTGACTTCCAGACCAATGCCCAAGCTCTCAGGCTAATTTTGGTACAGACAAGCTGACCAGTATGTACCTAGCCAGGAGAGCCCGGAGAGAGAGACTTTGCTATGGGAGACCTGAAGAAGTGGGGAGGAAGAGAAAGAGAGACACTGGTTAAAAAAGTTACTGTCTTAGGCACTCAGATGAGATGGGCAGCCCCAAAGGCTGTAGAGAAAATCAGAGGATGACTTGCAACACTGGGCCACCTCATCCAGACATCATGAGCACTGAACCACTGGTAAAATGCAAGGAAGGCACAAAGTCAGGCCTCCCCAGGTCATTGTCTTGACCACGACAAGGACAAGAGACAATACATTAGGAACGAAGAGTTCCAGGCCCTCCCATTAGCCTGCTCTGGCCAAGATGCTCCTAGAAGACATACAGATTCTAAAGGAGGAAGTAGGATTCCTCCATGCTGAGAATCTCACATTAGATTAAAATACTGTTTGAAAGGAATAAATAACTGTACTTTTCCAAGTATATTTTTAAAGGAAAATATACTTATATTTTATTTAAAAAGTATATTTTATAAAAATATACTTGTTTGTGGTAAAAATTCAGGAAAATAAAAAACTTGTAAAAATTATACAAAGTCTACCATATAGCAATAAACACTACTGATACAGTATTCAGAAAACCATTGAGCATCTCTCTATTTACATAGAATCAAAAAGATAAATAAGTTTTTAAAATTGTAATTTAACTACAAATGATTTTTTAATCTGTTTTTTCACTCAATAATATGACTCACATCATTTTTTTGTTGGCAGTATACTAATTTATTGAAACAATTATCTGCTTAGGATAAATTGTAAGAAGCAGAACTGCTCTTAGAGGGTGAGTAGACAACTCCTGGCTCACAGTGTCCTCTGCACACTCTTACTGGAACTATTAATTTTGCCTGACTGGTGTCACTCTCCCACTTCTCTTATAACAGACTGAAATAATTTTGGGGAGACGCCCATCTTTAACTCACCTTCCTGTGGTAAAGGGAGGACTAGCCCCACCCCTAGGCCCGTGACACAACTTGACCCGTCAAAGAAGTGCCAGAGATTAGCTCAGGGATGACCATGAGCTAAATGGATCCAGGGAAAGCTGGGGCCTGAGCCTGAACTGGAACTGTATAGAAGGAAAACACATGATTTTCTGGGTCTACTAGTAATAATAATGGAGTCTGGGACTGCTGTAGGGAGACAGCCACCCTTGGTAGAGTGTTGTCCAGGAATGAAGTCAAAACACAGGAAGATGAAGCTGAGAGGAAGAGGATGGGGGAGGGCAGAGTTCCTGGACTCAGACAGATCTGGAACCAGCTTTATCCTCTGGGTCCTTTGACTTTTTAAGCAGACATATACATAATCTCTTTTTCTTTTTTTATGCCTTAAATCAGTATAGTTGTCTTTCTCTTGTAATTAAAAAATGTCCTGAATAAGAAAAAAAAGGTCCTTCTCTGGGCCTTATCCCTAGTACATAGGCACTGACCCCAGGGCCTTGACCCCAGTGATCCCTCATGGCGGCTGTCTGGCCACAGTGACTGATCCCAGGCTGGACACTTGCCCAGAGAGAGCATGGCTGGAGACAAGAGTGCTGGGAGATAGGCACATCAGCATCTGAGCTGGGAAGAGAAGTTCTTCCCACATCTGTAAAGAGGGACCCACAGAGGCCTGCCTCACTTCCTCCTGTTTTGGGGGAATACTAATTCCATTCAAAAAGGCAGGGGGTGCAGGGGAGCTCATTGTTAACTAACTGTGAGAAACTCTGGACTGAAAACCAAAAACCACAAAAAGCCCTTTTAGTTTTCTAGGTCTGTCTCACTCCCAGTTTGTCTACGTGCAAATGTGGGACTGCCTAGTCCTCCAGCCACCACCTTGCTGTGAGTCCTCTCCACCCTGGCTGCCTGTCTCTGCCCCTCCTACTTGTCTGGATAAATGTTTCTTCTTTAATTCCTTGGCTGTCAGACTTCCATATAGTTTGATTTTATGTCAGTTCTGGTTATTTTTTGGTTTTAAATTTGCTGTTGTCCTTCTTTTGGTATTGTGAGGAGACAAAGTGTATCTATCTATGCCCCCATCTTGGCTAGAAGTCAAAATAAATTAACATCTTTTTTCAGAATTTCCATGACTTGCTCCCCTACATTCACTCAACCCTCAAGACCTATCTACTCTCTCTGCTCAACTCCTTTCTCAGAAACAGCCTCCTCATTCATCTCTTGCCATCTTGGGCCATATCCCTCTAATCCATTTTCCTAACTACAGGCAAGTGATCATTTAAACCTGAAAATTTTCAAATCGTTCTGTTTATGGTACCTGTTGACACAATAAGCTTTTCATTTTTACATTGACAGGTATGTCTATTTTTCCTCTTTAGCTTGAAGGTTTTCAGACTTATAATGGATGTCTAAGCAGGCCTTCCCTTCCTTACCTTCTAGTCTTCTAATGCAAATGACAATCCAAGGGTTATGTTTTACAATGTATAAAATATTTGCACACAGTGACATAGAAAAACAACTTTAGAAAAATGGGCAATAGGTGTGCATAAGCAATTCACAAATGAGGAAACTGAACTTATAAACAAAATTGGAAAAAATCCCATGATCACTGGTGGTCAAAGAAACAAAGTGATGCCACTTCACATCCTTCAGACTAGAAAAACTTGAAAACAGCTATCACACTGATTGCTGGCAGGGAGAAGAGAATGCTCATTTGAACTGCTGGTTCAAAGGGCAATTTCGCCAACCTTTCTGAAAAGCATTCTAGTAACATTTTAAAAGTAGAAACTGCAATATGTTTGTTCTAATTTTGCATTGCTGTGAAACTATTTTCTAGCACAAAACTACTCATATAAAGGACCTGTGGATAAGAGTATTTACTGTTGTATTGTTTGAATAGCAAAATCCTGGAAGTTGGGTAACTATTTATCTCTAAAAGAATCATTGACTTTATTATGAAACATCTGCATCATACTAAAATAAGATCCCATTAGAAATGTGAAGTCTAGCTGCATATTGATCTGGTAGCATGTTTATGAGGTGCAACTGAGTGAGGAAAACAAGGTGCAGAAACTTGTGATATGATCCTGTTTTGTAAAATGTTACCAAATGAATGCAAAGCCATTTAGATATAGAGTTGGGTGTAGAGTTTATATATAGAGTGCCAGTGTGAGTGTGTGTCTGTACATGGCTATGTAAACACAGAGGAAACTGCAGGAGGACCTACAGTGTGTTATTAACATGGGTGAGGGATGCAGGACTTGAGGACCATAGAGAGTAGAGAAGAAAGGGAGGGAGTGAACCAAGACAACAAAGACAAAGGAGAAAGGGTTAATAGTAAACTGTTATAAAATCATATCTGCATGTATGAGATGATCATATTTATGAGTTTTTATAAGTTACATGTGTGTATGTGTATTAAAAAATCTGAAGAGTTAAAAAATGCAAATCTAATCAGTTCATTCTTCCTAAAACTTTTCAGTGGCTACCTGTGTCCCTGTGCATCAATCCAGAATCTCCAGCCTGGGCTCCAAAGCCCCTGCTCTCCTTTCCACCCCCCTAAAGAACAGCTACCCTTCACACTCTGTGTCAGTGTCACACATTGCCTTGGAACCCCGCTCCCTGCCCTGCAGCCCTCCTACTGCGCTTTAGCTCTTCACATCTAATGTTCTTCCCTTCCAAGGCCACTTCTCCATGCCTGTTTTCCTGGATAACTCCAACTCATTTTTGTAAGTCTCAGCTTAAACACCACTTTCTCAAGGAATTTTCCTGACCCACAGACATGGTTATGTATCTTGATATATATTCTCATTGATTCCTTGTCCTTAATAAAATTCTATTTATGATTAGTCTTTTCCCCCCAAACTTCACACAAATTTCTCAAACTATAGTTTACTGTTTTACTGTTTATTTGTTGTGTCCAGATTGGATAAGACCCATAGCAGAACATGAGCATTACACCCTGGATCTCATATTGTGGTGATGTAGAATCACCTCTTTCAACCCTCTTGCCACCCCATGGCTCTATTAATCATGATGAGCCCATTTAGTTTTCTCAGGGGGGCAGAAGTTTATATCACCAACTGACATCCCTGGCACTATCTCAGATTATCTCCAATCTCATCCCCAGGGTCCCTCTGGCCGGCTGTGTTCCTTGGCTGCTCAAGGTTCCTTACTTTACTCCTGTCCCCCAGAGAGGAATCCCTGGGCAGAGGAGCCTAGTTACTGATGGAATCCCTCCTGCTCTGTGATCACAATCTGAGCTTGAGAGGAGGCTACAGTGAGGGTGACATAAAATTCCAGACTGTGTCTGAGGACAGCTGGAGCTGACATTTGCTATTTCACCAGAGAACGAACTAAGACAATGAGTTATTAGAAGGCACACACCAGTAAGGGCATGATAACCAAGTTTATTAAACATTATCTTGTTTTCACTGCACATTTATAATTAAGCATGTTTATGAAAAAATAAAATATAATTCATATGAAGAGAGAAAACTTAGTTCTGTTTATTTTCAAACTATATTGTTAATAAAGTCTTCTATTTATAGCAATTGCTTTATTTCTGTAAGTGATTGCATTTTTGTCTTCACACAAAAGGGGGACAGAAAGAAAAGGCTGTATGACTCTGTTTTCCCAAAAGACAAAGGGAAGCCAGATTCCCATCAGGATAACTGCCCTTGGTAAGCTTAGGTAAAGCATTCAGATTTCAAAATGAGAAGAAAATATGGAAATAAATTGTACTACAAGGACCTTTGAGATGGGGGAGTACTAATTCCAAGAGCTTTCAATATTAAATAACCTGAGCTTCACATCCCACTGGCAGTCATCCTATCCTCAGTGCAGGGAGGAGTGAGTTGGATAATATCTTCCATAACCTGTGTTAGCATGGGGGGGGGGCAGTAAGTTTCACATATAAATTCCTTCACAAATGGGAAGTCAAATAGAAAGTGTCCTGCTTAGTAAGTCAGATAATGAGGGTGCTAGTTTTATCTCCTAGAAAAGTGCCTTTGGTGACTTGTTATCTTTGAAATGGATGAGGCGGGAGGACTTCAGCCCACAATGTTCCCCTGCTTTTCCTTCTCCCCAGGATTGTCCAGCATCCTCAGTCTTTCCTCCAGTCTCCGCTTCCATTCTTCTCTGAGCCTTAGGAGGAGAAACAATATACATGGTTTAGTGCATTTGCCTCCACATCTGCTGGTCCAGTCAAGTTTTCTTTTCCTTCTAAAGAATATATATGTTTTAATTTAAAAAATGTTTATTGATTTTAGAAAGAGAGAGAAACATTGATGTGAGAGAGAAACATCAATTGGTTGCTTCCCATATGTGTCCCAAATGGGGATCAAACCCACAACCTAGTATGTGCCCTGAGTAAGGATTGAATCCATGACTTTTTGGTGTATGGAAGAATGTTCTAACCAACTGAGCCACATAGATAAAGGCCTTATAAAGAATATCTTTAAGAGAAACACATGACTTTTACAAATTAGTGAAGAAAAAGATGAATAGATAAATGAGAAAAGTCTATGAATATATAATTTTCTCTAAAGTTTTCTTCTTAAATTGATATGTAACTCAATGTAAACTCAGTCAAGATCTTAGCAGGGCTATTTTTGTAGATAAGAACAAACTGATTCTAAATTTTATATGAAAAGGCAAAATAAATAGATTAGTGAAAACAATTTTGGAGAAGTAAGTCAGAGAACTGATGCTATGTGATTTTGAGGCTAAATATTAGGCTAACACCATCAGGATGATGTGGCACTGGTGAAGGAACAGACAATAGATCAATGGAATGAAATAGACAGTCCAGAAATAAATATACATAAATATGGCCAAGTGATTTGGACAAGGGGCAAAGACAACTCAATGGAGGTATGTGTGTGTGTGTGTGTGTGTGTGTGTGTGTGTGTATAAATTTAAACAAATGGGACTAGGACTTCATACATCCCTATTCAAAAGAAAAGATGGGTTTTGATTATTACCCCACATCTACTAGCATAGAGCTGATGTAAAATGTAAGACTAAGACTTCTAAGGAAAAAAACCCATAAAATAATATCTTCATTATTTCCCTGGAGATAAAGGAAGAATTTTTAGATACAACACAAAGAATGATTTATAAAAAAAGAAAAGAAAATTTGGGACTTAAATTTACTCTGTGAAAGACATCTAAAGAGAATAAAAGATAAGCCACAAACAGGGAGAAGATATTTGCAAATCACATACTTAGAGACTTGTTTCCATAATATACAACTAAATATACCACAGGCAAAAAAAAAATGTGAACAGACACTTTACTAAGAAGTGGTATGGATGACAAATCAGCACATACAAGATGCTCAACATGATTAGAAAAATGCAAATTAAAACTGCAATGAGGTACCACCAATATCATAGAATGATGAAAATAAACAAAAAAGAAAAAACAAGAACAAACACCAAGAACCCACAAAAACCCACAAAAGAAAAACATGTAAAAACAAAATTTAAAAATAAACTTTCACAACAAAAGCCAAAACAAATGTTGGCAAGGACATGGAGTAGCTTGAACTCTCTCACATCATTTGGAAATGCAAAATGGTACAGTCAGTATGGAAAACAGTTTGGCAGTTTCTTATACAATTAAACTTAAATTTACCATATGACCCAGTAATCTCAATCTGGGTATTTCCTCAAAAGAAATGTCAATTTATATCCACACAGACACCTGGATGTAAATGTTCACGGCAGTTTTATTTATAGTCACCTAAAACTGGAAATAATCTAAATGTCCTTCAACTAAGGAATGGATAACCAAATTATGACATGTCTGTGTAACAGAATGGTATTCAGTGATGAGAAGGAATGGGAGATTGATACACACAAGACTTATGTCCCAAAAGACCACATACTGTAAAATTCACTTATGACATTCTGGAAAAGGCAAAACTGGAGGGATAGAGAACAGATCAGTGGTTGCTAGGGATTGAAAATTGGCAGAGGAGTTAACCATAAAAGAGCACAATGAGGACATTTTTCAGAGCGATGAAACTGTTCTATACCTTGATTGTGGTGATCACATCATTCTGAGAATTTATCAAAACTCATAGAACTGTACACAAAGAGGAAACTAATGCATGCTGCTTATAAATCAATAAAGAAGAAACTCTGTAGTCAAATGGATAGAGGATGTAAATTGGCTCCTCCAGAAGAAGAAATTCAGCTGTTTCCTATACATATGACAAATTTCAATCAAATTTATAATTAATTAAATTCAGTTTAAAACACAAACTGAACTAACAAGCAAAACAGAGACAGACTTATAGATAGAGAGCACACTGACAGCTCTTGGCAGGGGTGGGGTGAAGCCTGGGGTTGGGTAGAGGAATTGAGAAAAAAAAAAAAGAAAGGAAAGAGAGGGGGAGAGAGCAAGAAAGAACTCATGGACATGGACAACAGTGTGGTGATTGCAGTAGTGGGGGGTGGGTGGAGGTGGAAGAGTGTATGGGAGAATAAATGGTGATAAAAAAAACAAGCAAAACAGAAGAAAAAGTCAGTGAGATTCTATGTTCTTTCATTTGATTAATATAGTTAAGTTTGACCACACAGGATATTAGCAACTGTGGAAATTAGTACTCCCATACTCACGGTGAAAGTTGCAAGAAAAGAAGGCTATCAAACTTTTAAAAACTCTTATTTTTGACCTAACATTTTCATTTATATGAAGTTATCCCACAATATTTATTCATATATGCAAGAAGATATGTACAGGTATCTTTATTACAACATTATTTGTGAAGCCTAAAAATGAAAAATGAACTGTCTTTTGCTGTGACTGGTTAAATAAATTGTTACATCATTAAAATGGAAAGCACTAAAGAAGAACTGAGTGGGCTATCTTCTTAAGATAGACTAGGTTTAAAAAGTTAGGGACTTTTTACATAAAAATATTGGATACATATTTATTTTCTTATTCAAACTGGGGTTTTGGGAAAAGATATACAAGGAACCATGGATGGCAGTGCTCTTCAGAGGGCAGGTCTAGGAGGCTCAGTGGGAAGAAAACTCACTCCTAAATATACACCCTTTCTTGATGTTTGAATTTAAAAAAATATACACCTGTGTTAATTTCTTAAAAGTAAAGATAACCAAAATGAAAAGATTAGATAATTGCTTTTATTAATTTTCTGGGGCGGCCACAATAAAATACCAGATTGTGTGGCTTAAACAATACAAACTTATTTTCTTACAGTTCTGAGGAGTGGGAAGTTCAAGATCAAAATGTGGGTATGTTTAGTTTCTCCCAAGATATTTTTTTGGCTTGTAGATGGCCCTCTTGCTACATCCTCACGTGGCCTTTTCTCTCTAAGTATACATTCCTGATGTCTCTTTATGCGTTCAAGTTCCTCTTTTAATATGGACATCAGTTAGATTGGATTAGGGCCCACCCTAAAAGTCTTATTTTAACCAAATCAACTATTTTTAAAATGCTATCCTCAAATACTGTTACATTCTGAGGTTCAGGGTGGGAGTTAGGGTTTCAACATATGAATTGGGGGTCATGATTCAGTTCATAACTATTTAAGTGAAATAATACATTCTAATACAAGAAAATAAATACACAATAAAATATTTAAAATGATTCAATGTTATTTTTCACTCTTATAAATAATACTAATACTCTGCCCATGTACCAGTCTATTTTCTCCAGAGTGATTCTCAGAGATGAATAGCTTAGAGGGCATAAATACTTTGAAGGCTCTAGAAACATTTTACCTTATTGGTTCCAGGAAACTTCTTACTTAAATCTCTGCTCAATTATGGGCCCAAGAAAAAATGGAGGAAATATGGAGTGTCAACCTGTCAGCTTGTTTGTTTGTGGTGTTGCTTAAGCAGATTAGCAACTGAGTATTGGAAGTTAAAATATTGAGAGAATTAGGGGTCTGGGAGAATGTTAAGACACCAGTTATAATCCTCATTCTACCTCAACTTTAAATAAAAGTGAATGACATAAACATGGTTTGCCTGTTTGAAAGGGGGATAAAACGGAACTGCTGTTCTCCCATTAGTGGACAACTGTCTCACACAGATCTTTCCACATTTTACAAGGAATGATGATTTATTACTCTTATATAGACTTCTATTGGTATTCATCTATGAGTGATTTTCATAGTTACATTTCTTCATTATGGTTATTAAATATTCATTCTATATTTTAATTTTTAACCAACCTCTTCAACCTGGAGACTATCCAGGCTCACAAATTGTTTTTGTTTAGTATCTCTGAAAGTTTCTGTAACTAAATCTGCCTCAGAAGTACATAAATTTTGTCACTGGAATCTTTTAAATCTCACTAATAGGGGTTGATGTCTGTGTTTCACTGAACTTGAGAGGGACTTATTTTTTTTATTGTTTTTTTTTAAGATTTTACTTATTTATTTTTAAATATATTTTATTAATTATGCTATTACAGTTATCCCATTTACACTCCCTCCCACCTGCATTACTTGACTTTAGTTCATGTCCATGGGTCATACATATAAGTTCTTTGGCTTCTACATTTCCTATACCTACCTACATTTCCTTAACCTACCTATTTTCTACTGTCTGTCTATTTTCTACCTACCATTTTAATCTGTCTATTTTCTACCTACCATTTATGCTACTTATTCTCTGTACCTTTTCCCCCCTCTCTCCTTCCCATTCCCCTGCTGATAACCCTCCATGTGATCTCCATTTCTGTGGTTCTGTTCCTGTTCTACTTGTTTGCTTAGTTTTTGTTTTTGTTTTAGGCTCAGTTGTTAATAACTGAGTTTGTTGTAATTTTACTGTTCATAGTTTTTATCTTCTTTTTCTTAGGTAAGTCCCTTTAACATTTCATATAATAATGGCTTGGTGATGATGAACTCCTTTAACTTGGCCTTATCTGAGAAGCACTTTATCTGTTCTTCCATTCTAAATGAAAGCTATGCTAGATAGAGCAATCTGGTATGTAGATCCTTGACTTTCAGGACTTGAAATACTTCTTTCCAGCCCCTTCTTGCCTGCAAGATCTCTTTTGAGAAATCAGCTAGTAGCCTTATGGGCACTCCTTTGTAGGTAACTGTCTCCTTTTCTCTTGCTGCTTTTAAGATCCTTATCTTGAATCTTGGGTAATGTAATTATGATGTGCCTTGCTGTGTGCTTCCTTGAGTCCAACTATTTTGGGACTCTGAGCTTCCTGGACTTCCTGGAAGTCTATTTCCTTTGTCAGATTGGGGAAATTCTTCATTACTTCTCCAAATAAGCTTTCAATTTCTTGTTCTTCCTCTTCTTCTCCTGGCACCCCTATGATTTAGATGTTGGAATGTTTAAAGATGTCCTGGAGTTTCCTAGGTCTCTCCTCATTTTTTTGAATTCTTGTTTCTTCATTCTGTTCTGGTTAAATGTTTATTTTTTCCTTCTGACCCAAACTGTTAATTTGAGTCCCAGTTTCCTTCCTGTCACTGTTGGTTCCCTGTATATTTCCTTTATTTCACTTAGCACAACCTTCATTTTTTCCTCTAATTTGTGACCATATTCAACCAATCCTGTGAGCATCCTGATTACCAGTGTTTTGAACTGTGCATCTGATAGTTTGGCTATCTCTTCATTGCTCAGTTGTATTTTTTCTGGAGTTTTGATCTGTTCTTTCATTTGGGCTATTTTTTTTTTTTTTTTTTTTTTTTTTTTTTTTTTTTTTTTTTTTTTTTTTTTTTTTTTTTTTTTTTTTTGTCTCAGAGCACCTGTTAGGTAGTAAGGGGCAGAGCCTTAGGTGTTTACCAGGTCAGGGCAACCCACATGGCTGTGTTGTGAGGCTGGATGTGGGGGAGGGGTCCAAAAAGGAACAACGCCACTTGCTCTGCTCTCTTCCGGTTTTCAGTCACTTCCCATGCTATCCACAATCAAATTTGGCCATTTTGGTGCTGATTCTCAGGTGGGTGGGCTTGTGTACATTCTAGGACCCTGTGGGTCTCTCCAATGAACTCTCCTGTGAGGCTGGGAGTTTCTCCCACAGCCGCCTCAACTCCCACAGATGTTTTCAGTCAGAGGCTTTGAGGTTTTATTTCCCCACATTGGAACCCTGGGTTGTGTGGTCTGTCACTCTCCAGTTGTTCCTCCTGATTTATCTGCACTTGAATATGGAACCACTCAGTCCTCTACCTACCTCCTCACCAGGTCCTGCAGCTGCCACCTTGCTATGAGTCCTCTCCACCTGGCTGCCTATCTCCACCCCTCCACCCCATCCGGTCTGGATGAATTTTTTTTTTAACTCCTTGGTTGTCAGACTTTCATACAGTTTGATTTTCTGTCAGTTCTGGTTGTTTTTGGTTTTAATTTTATTGTTGTTCTTCTTTTGTTTGTGCAAGGAGGCACAGTGTGTCTACTTATGCCTCCATCTTGGTCGGAAGTTATTTATTTATTTTTAGAAAGAAGGGAAGGGAGAGAGAAAGAGAGGGAGAGAAACATCCATGTGTGGTTGCATCTTGCATGCCCCCAACTGGGCTCCTGTCCAGCAACCCAGGCATGTGCTCTGACTGGGAATTAAACTGGTGACCCTTTGATTCAAATGTCATTACTTAATCCATTGAGCCACACCATCCAGAGCTGAACTTGAGGGACTTCTTGATATAATATGGGTTCATTTATTAATTAAAAGGACTTTAACTCTTCCTTAGTGTGGTGGGTATGAAAACGTGCCCCTTGGAGATCCTGCTGGTCAATTGCCTTCTTTTGTAAATAAAGGTTGATTGAAATACAGCCCTGCCCATTTGTTGACATATTATCTGTAGTTGCTTTCACATAACAATGGCAGAGTTGAGTAGTTGCAAAACAGATCACATGACCAACAAAGTAAAAAATATTTACTGCCTTGTACAGAAAATATTTACATAAAATGTTTGCTGAGCCCATATCTGGATTTAGGTGAATGGGGAAGAAAATCTTCATAATGTAGATTAAATTTAGAAGTGGGCATTGTCTATAGTCATCATGTTGTGAATAACAAAACAAACAAACAAGAAACAAAAAGAAAAAAGAATGTGGAAATAGTAGAAAACTATTATCTTTAATGATGTGATCTCTTTGCTAACTTAGATAGTAA
The DNA here is from genome assembly GCA_004024845.1 of Tonatia bakeri. Taxonomy (NCBI): domain Eukaryota; kingdom Metazoa; phylum Chordata; class Mammalia; order Chiroptera; family Phyllostomidae; genus Tonatia; species Tonatia bakeri. The sequence goes on from PVIA01009269.1 coordinate 27,142, forward strand.
GTAAGCATTTTACCTGATTTTGTTAAATCATCATTGAATTATAACTGTAGGCTGGCTATTCTTCTATAGATAGAAGAATTTGACAAAAACCAATAGAAGCAAACTATGACAATAACTTGGCTGTACAGAATTTACAATAAATTTCTTATTATTTGTAAATTATGTTATCCTTTATACCAGTAAAATTTATAATAAACTTATATATGTATATACCATACATGTGTACATTTTTTCCACAGACCCAGTTGGTAAATATTTATAAGCACACCATCATGTTCTGCCCATTTTTTTTCTCCCAGGTACTTTCCCCAATAAATCTCATACTCATCTAATCTTTTCTTGCTCTCTGCTTCTTAAGGACCTAAATGAAACAATTTGAAGGATGAGTTTATTCTAGGAACACAATTTAGGAATCTTGGGTTTATGACACATTATTTACTTTTTATAGCGGCTATTTAATTAGTGTTTACTGCCAGATGATGAAGGATACAGGATGTTGTGTACCCAATTTCCCTTTACAAACTGTTTTATGAATATTTAGACTGCTGCTCCTTTTTGGTCAATATCTTTCACTGTTGTGTCATTTCCATTTGTCTTTGGGTGGTGAGTATTTTGTGGTAATAAAAGACAATATGAGCATGATCATGCTTAAAATTTGGCTGTACAGACTCAGATACAGCAGAGAAGCAATACACCTGACATTAAAGCTTGAAGAAAACATTTTTTTCCTTATGCCTAGAAATATTGATCTCACTTTTCAAATGGAAACAAAATAATGTTTCCTGTTTATTGTTTTCTATTTACTTGATTTGTGGAAGAATTGTAGTTAATATCTAGGAACACAAATTATCCTTGATAAATATGAGGTTTGATTAGAAAGTAAAATGGTATTCATGTGATTCTTGAACCAGAATCATAATGTTCTCACTGAGAACCAGTGAAGATCAATTAGCCACATAATTAGATTTTTTTCTCTCATGTGCTAGTCACTATATGTATGTGTCAGTTCGAGTCCTCCAAGTAGCAGATTTGGAGTAATCATTCACACACAAAAAATGGAGAGTTGAAGGGAACTGAAGTGGTAAGAGAGAGCCTTCAGACTTGAATGCTATGAAAGGACAAAAAGAAGGACACAATACTTAGGTGTGAAGAGCCCCACATCACAGCACAATTCTGAGAGAGTTTGGCTTGGGCCAACGGGGTGGCCTGAGCAAAAGTCACCTATTAGAGGAGCCCTGTCACCTAAAAATTGCCCAGGACTAGTTACCTGTGCCCTGACCAGTCATTGTTTAGGAGCAGTTGGAGGTTAGTGGACTAGGCTCAAATGGAAAGGGAGATCCAAAAAGGTGGCAGCTAGAGCTTTCAGTCAGCTATGCTCTCCATTGCAAGTTATCTTGAAGAACCTCTGAATAGAGCACTTTTGTGGCTACCCCAATATATAAAGAAGAGTAGTAAAATAATAATCTCCATCATGAAGGAATTCACTGTTTAAGTTCTTGGTCTCCTGTTTCAGATCTCAGTACTCTAATTGTAATCTCTGAACTTTTGTGTTAATGTGGAAGGTAAGATGATGATTTTGCTGCTCCTACTCCAGTACAGTAATGAATATGCCTTTGCAATGGTTTTCTCTTAGTGAAGATAGATAGATCTGATTTTGATTTTCTTGTAGCCTGCAACTCACAGGCTGGATCTGGTGATAGGGGAGATCACATCAACAATCAACACAGGCTGGCAGCCTCGGCACACCCAACAGACCAACTCAATTTATCAGCCACTTTCCTTAACCCCTCAGCTTAAATAAAAAATCTAACTAATTTTTTTCTCACTAGTTATTCTTTGAAGACTAAATCTTATTTTATAAAAAGTTTGAAATAATGATTTCATCTGGCTCTAGGAGGTTATGAGTGGAATATTTTGTTACCTGCAGCTGAAAGCATTCTGATTAACACAGTTGATAAGCAGAGAGAGGTGAGTGGTCTTGAGTTGAATTTTGATAAACCTCTCTCTCCACTCAAGTCCACCATATTTAATGTCTACTTGACACTGTGAGTTCTACTAAATTCTTAAAAGGTATTTTGAAGACCATACTTTTGTATATAAGCACTGTATGTTTCTCAGTTATGATTATAGTCCAGTCATTTAGACTTAGGCATTAATATAATTTGTCATCTAAAGTGAAATACTTTTGATAATAAAAGAGAGTAAAATCTATAATTATAACAAAATGATAGATGTATACCTAGACTGTCCCAACAAACCAGGAGTTTTGGCCATCTCATACCTATGCTGCACTTGACTTTTCTCAGATTGCCTCAATCAGTTATTTGCAAAGTTTTCAACTTCTCCGACCTATGTTGTGTTGCTTCTTTCTAGTTTGATTCAGAGAGAGTAAGGGAATTTCACACTTCTCCTAGAGATCTCACCTCTAGGGCCTCTGCCAGATAACTCAATTATCGCATTCTTCTTAGTCAGTAAACCTGCAGGCATGTGTTAATGAGCATGTCCATGACAAAACACTTGTTTCCTTCCACACCCCTTTGGCACCACGTTCTTGTTGGGCTCAGCAATGTGAGAGCAATGTAAAGTAATATTGACTTTGTTATATCAACAATAGGGGTGATGGAAAATTTTGAGTTTTTTGTCTTCTGTTCACTTAGAATATTTCTTAATTGCACAGTGACTTGAATAAATTTGACTATAGAGTTGGAGGGTAGACTAAAAAAGGATGTGTGTGCTGAGAGTGTGCACTTGTGTGTGTTGGGGATGTTCAGTTTGGGGAGGCATAGCCCATGGGGCTAGAGTAGGGCTCAGGAGGTTTGTGGCATTCATTGGTTTGCAAGGGTACACTGCATCTCGAACTCTCTGATCACATCAGCAGGATGTAAACAAATGTTCTTAGTTCTGATTTTGGTCAAAACATTTATATATTTTTTGTGCAACCAGGTTTACTAGAGATATATGTGGATGCTTTTTGTTTTGTTTTTATTTTTTGGCAAAAATAATGACAAAACCACTAAGTTGTCATTCATTGTTTACCAAATTAAGAAGGCTTTTGAATTTTTTATTCATGGTTTATAAGGGCAATAGTTCTGGGAGGCTCAGAACAGAGGAGGAGACACAGGAAGTTGTCCCTGCTTCTCTGCTCCTTAGATCTTACTCTGCTCCAAGCAATGCAGCTGCTTTGCCCATGTCTTTAAACTTTTATTTGGGGGATATAATGATGAAGTCCTTCAGGACTACATCACAAATGTGATGAGCACATTTTGAAGATTTATTCTTTTGTCTATGGAAAGAAGGCAAATTATCCCGAACTTTGATGGGGATTGTTTCTTTGGCACATGGGAGCCTGGAGAATTAATGAATTTGTTTTATGTACCATTTGTAATTAACTACCTTTTCTATAAATTTTTTCCCTAATTACAAAATGGTTCCATATCATTATAGAAACTTTGGACAAAGTAACGCATACACATACAATATCTGCCATCCCACTAGTCAAATATCACCACTCTTAATATCTGAGTGTATTTTTCTAATCTTTTTTCTATACATATAGATTGATTTTTTGTGTGTATTTATATACAAATATTTTGACAAAAATCAGATCACATTGCAAGTTTTGCTTTTAATATTGCTCCCCCAGCTTCTGAAGTGAATGTGCTGTACAGCATTCATACTGGGATCTCGTTACCAGTGGGCTTGTGGACGAGGAGTGAGGTGAGGAAGATGGCAGGGACCACACAACTGACTCATTTTGCTTTCCTGGAATCTCCAGGACTAGATGCTTTAACATGTGGATCTTCCAGCATGTGAAAAAGCCTGATTTTGTTTGCTAGAATGATGGCAGAGTTCTTCTCTGGGTATAAAGAGACACTATTTCTCCTTAGAGGCTTAAGAAAGGTTTTTATAAGTTTAATGTTGATTCAACATTTGTGAATTACACATACTTTCATCTCAGCATGCTCAGAAACATGGAGACACAGTGCCATGCTGACTAGCAGAACACTCAGCTCCCACTCCCCTTGCGAGTGGACATTTTGGCAAACAGACAGCTTGGCTGGGCTGTTTATATTTTAGAAACAGAAAATCCCAGGCAGTCCCTGAAAAACTGAGTTGATCTGTCTGCTCTAAGGCTCTGCACATGTGAAAGCAGGTGCCAACCCTTTTAGTCAGAGCATTGTTGACACATATGATACATGTCTTCTCATATAGGTAAATGTTCTCTTCTGAGCAGAATCCTTTGGTTAGAACAGGTTCATTTGTCAATGAGGAAAAGATCACATTAGCCTTCCCCCAATATCTTAATATGTATCATTCCAGATGTGGGATCTTTCACACTTACACATGTATACTGATCTAATCCTGAAATTTAATATTATCTCATGTGCTGGGGATTGCAACAGAGGTGGAATGAAGAAGATTTTTTTTAGTTCATCAAGGTATTATAAATGACAGAACCTCATTTTTATTTACATAAAAATGTTCATCCTTATCTACAAGTCATTGGTGCTCAGTTGGGGGGACTTTGCCTTCCAGAGGCATTTGTTGATGTTAGGAGATATTTTTGGTTGCCACTGTGGGGCAAGGCAGTCCTACTGGCATCTAATGTTTTGAGAGATACTGCTGAACACCTTAAAAAAACACAGGATTGCCCCCCACAACAAAGAATTAATGTCAAATATGCTGAGGTTGAGAAACCCTGGTATAGATTGTGGTAAGACTGAATAAATAGATGAATTAGTCATGTAATATAACTTTCTATATTTTATGATGCTCTGACATCTTAAAAATCTTGCTGGCCACAGAAAGACTGCCTTTCTCAGGGTTGCCCTTTCTTACAGAGAACAAAATGCTTGACTGCTAGCATCTAAACCAATCCTGCATCTGTTCCCTGAACCACTTCCTTATCTGTCATACATGAAGTCATATTTCCTCTGTCCTAAATCATGCTAGAGCCAGGTACCAGGCAACTAGGGACCACATCTATAGTCTAATGCCCTCTAGAATTATTCAAACTAGCCAGTCTTAAACTATTTACCCACTCCTTCCTTGCCTTACCCATGGAAACCCCATTAAAGGCTCTGGCTTAGATTTTCCTGTTTTTTTCTGTCTTCTGCCACTTGATCAAAACCTGGTGCTACCTCTGTGGCTCTGCATGGCATGTGGTGACCCTGCCACCCCAGAGACCTCATTCTTAAAAGAGTGAGTAATAAAAACAATTTAGTCTCCCCACCTTCACATCTGGTCTACCTCCAGGGAAATCTACTCTTCAAAAGTAGCAGAGAAACAACCCACATACTTTTTCAGGGCACTCCTTCCCTGACGATCTTCCTCCAGTTCCCGGTAACAAGTCTGTTTGCTAATTTCTTTTTCCCAGAAGCTTTTGAGCTCGTGACACGTTTCACAGCAAAAGACTTCCCGACGGATGTATTGATTATTCATCCCCTAAAAGACAAACAAACAGAGCAAAATACAATCCCAGCCCTTCAAATAAAGCCATTCTAATTTTAGAGTGGTGAAAGATGAATTTGAACCAAGACATTGTCATTTATATTTTTTGTGACTGTAGACAACTCAACTCACATAGTCACTATGAGTCTATTTCCTCAATTGAAAATGGAGATAATAATAGTTATGTCAGAAAACATTGCAAAAATTTTGAAATTAAAAAAAAAACATGCCTAGTAACACTTCCAGGTTATCTGATTATTATAAGAGCTGGCCAGTTTTATTATCTTTGAGCTAGTTTACAACTTAAAATTTAGAAAATAATATGGTAGCTCAAATCATTCTTGAACATAGAAATTCAAATAAATTTTGACCAATGGAATGCGGTTAATATCCCCATGAATATCAACCAATTTTTCAAGTACTTATAAATTCATCTCAGTATTCTTGATTGCCTATTGTGTGTGTTTCTTGAATTCTCCTTTGAATCAGTTGAATTATTTTCCTAGTTGCCTCATTAATTATGTTTAATAAGATACTTAACATTTTTTTATCATTGTTCACTATAGTCTGCATTTTCCCCCACCTCTCCCCCCAACTCCAGCCATCCCCACCTCCCCCCACCATGAGCCAAGCCCCCCTTGGGTTTTTGTTCATGTGTCCTTTTATAGTTGTTCCTGAAAACCCTTCCCCCTTTATCCCGCATTATCCCCTACCACCTCCCCTCTGGGTACTGTCAGTTTGTTCTTTATTTCAATATCTCTGCTTGAATTTTGCTTGCTTGTTTGTTTTGTTGATTAGTTTCTAATTATAGGTGAGATCATATGATACTTGTCTTTCACTGCCTGTCTTGTTTCACTTAGCATAATGCTCTCTAGTTCCATCCATGTTGTCACAAAGGGTAGGAACTCCTTCTTCCTTTCTGCTGCATAGAATTCCATTGTGTAAATGTACCATAGTTTTTTGATCCATTCATTTACTGATGGGTATCTAGGTTGCTTCCAGCACTTAGCTATTGTAAATTGTGCTGCTATGAACATTGGGGTGCAAAGGTTCTTTTGGACTGGTGTTTCAGGGTTCTTAGGATATAATACTTTTGAAGTATTTGGGTCAAAAGGCAGATCCATTTTTAGTTTTCTGAGGAAGTTCCATACTGTTTTCCACAGTGGTTGTACCAGTCTGCAGTCCCATCAACAGTGCACTAGGGTTCCCTTTTCTCCACAACCTCTCCAACACTTGTTGTTTGTCGATTTGTTTATGATGGCCATTCTGACTGGTGTGAAGTGGTACCTCATTGTGGTTTTAATCTGCATCTCTCTGATAGCTAGCGATATTGAACATCATTTCATGTGGGTTTTGATCTTCTGTATGTCCTCCTTGGAGAAGTGTCTGTTCAAGCCCTTTGCCCATTTTTTAATTGGGTTGCTTGTCTTCTTAGAGTGGAGTTGTGTAAGTTCCTTATATATTTTGGAGATTAAGCCCTTGTCTGAGCTATCATTGGCAAATATGTTTTCCCATACAGTTGATTCTCTTTTTATTTTGATAATGTTTTCTTTAGCTGTGCAGAAGGTTTTTATTTCAATGAGATCCCATTTGTTTATTATGTCTCTTGCTCTAGGGGACATGTCAGTAAAAAAGTTTTTGCGTGATATATCTGAGATTTTCCTACCTATGTTCTCCTCTATTACTTTAATGGTGTCATGGTTTATATTTAAGTCTTTTATCCATCTTGAATTTATTTTTGTATAAGGTGTAAGTTGGTGTTCTAGTTTCACTATTTTTGCACGTAGCTGTCCAGTTCTCCCAGCACCATTTGTTGAAGAGGCTATTTTTACTCCATTTTATGCTGCTGCCCCTTTGTTAAATATTAATTGACCATATAGACTTTGGTTTATTTCTGGGCTCTCTATTCTGTTCCATTAGTCCATGTGTCTGTTCTTATGCCAGTACCAGGCTGTTTTGATTACAGTGGCCTTGTAATACAGTTCGATATCAGGTATTGTGATCCCTCCTACTTTGCTCTTCTTTCTCAAAATTGCTGAAGCTATTTGGGGTCATTTGTGGTTCCATATAAATTTTTGAAGTATTTGTTCTATATCTGTGAAGTATGCCACTGGTACTTTAACAGGGATTGTGTTGAATCTATAAATTGCTTTGGGTAGTATGGACATTTTGATGATGTCAGTTCTTCCAATCCATGAACATGGTACATGATTCCATTTGTTTTGTCTTCCCTAATTTCTTTCTTCAATGTTGCGTAGTCTAGGTCTTTTACCTCCTTGGTTAGGTTTATTCCTAGGTTCTTTATTTTTCTTCTTGCTATATCAAGTAGAATTTTTTTTCTGATTTCTGTTTCTGATATTGTTGGTGTACAAAACTGCCTTTGATTTCTGAATATTGACTTTGTATCCTGCTGTTTTGCCAAATCCATTTATTAAGTTGAGTATTTTTTTTTATGGAGTCTATAGGATTTTTTTATACACACTCTCATGTCATCTGCAAACAATGACACTTTCCCTTCCTCCTTTCAAATTTGGATGCCTTTTATTTCTTTTTTCTTTTCTGGTTGCTGTGCCTAGGACTACCAATACTATATCAAATAGAAGTGCTGAAAGCTGACATCCTTATCTTCTTCCTGATCTTAGTGGGAAAGCTTTTAGCTTTTGCCTGTTGAGTATGATGTTGGCTATAAGTCTCCTGCTTTTGGCCTTTATTATGTTGAGGAACATAATAAAGCTTTATGATGCCCCCTCTATTCCCACTTTGCTGAATGTTTTATCATAAATGGGTGCTGTACCTTATCAAATGCTTTTTTCTCATCTATTGATGATTATATGATTTTCATCTTTTCTTTTATGTGATGTATTACGTTAATTGATTTGTGAATATTGTACCATCCTTGCATCCCTAGGATGAATCCCACTTGATCATTATGTATGATCTTTTCAGTGTATTGCTGGATGCAGTTTGCTAGTATTTTGTTGAGGATTTCAGCATCTATTTTCATCAGCAATATTGGCCTGTAGTTTTCTTTCTTTGTTGTGTCTTTATCTGGTTTGGGGATTAGGATGATTGGACTTCATAAAAAGAGTTTGGGAGTCTTCCATCTTCTTGGAATTTTTGGAATTGTCTGTGAAGGATAGGGGTTAGCTCTTCCTTAAATGCTTTGTAAAATTCTCTTGTGAAAACGTCTGGTCCAGGGCTTTTGTGTACAGGGAGTTTCTTGATTACTGCTTTGATTTTGTCAGTCTTTATTGGTCTCCTCAGACTTTCTGCTGCTTCTTTTTTCAATTTTAGAAGATTGTATATTTCTCAAAATTTGACCATTTCACCCAGGTTTTCAAACTTCTTGGCATATAGTTCTTCACTGTAATATTTTACAATCTTTTGTATTTCTGTGGTATCAGTTATAATCTGTCCTTTTTCATTTCTGATTGTGTTTGTTTGGGTCCTCTCTCTCTCTTTTCTTGATGAGTATGTGTACGGGCTTGTCAATTTTGTTTATCTTTACAAAGAACCAACTCTTGCATTCACTGATCCTTAGAATTGGTCCTTTAGTCTCTATACCTTTCAATTCTCCTCTGATGTTGGTTATTGCCTTCCTTCTACTGGCTCTGAGCTGTCTTTTTTGTTGTTCCTCCAGTTCTTGTAGGTGTAAGGTGGGGTTGTTCATTTGAAATGTTTTTATCTTTTTTTAGGTAGGCTTGTATCCCTATGAATTTCATTCTCACGGCTGCCTTCGCTGTGTCCCATGAGTTTTGAATTGTTGTGAGTTCATTTTCATGTGTTTCCAGAGACTTTATTTCTTCCTTGATCTCATTCTTAACCCGTTCATTGTTTAATTGTATGCTATTTAATCTCCATGAGTTTGAGTGTTTTTGAGTTTTCTCCTTGAGGTTGGTTTCTAGTTTCAGTCCTTTTGGTCAGAGAAAATGTTTGATATGATTTCAACTTTCTTGAATTTTGTTGAAGCTTCTTTTGTGTGCTATCATGTAGTCTATCTTTGAAAATGTTCCACGGGCATTAGAAAAGAATATGTATTTTGCTTCTTTGGGATGAAAGTTCTATATATATCAGTTAAGTCCATTTGATCTAGGGTATTGTTCAATTCTGCAATATCCTTGTGGATATTTTGTTTGGAAGATCTACACAATTTTGACAGTGGGGTGTTAAAATCCTCTATTATAATTGTGTTACTGTCGATATCTTTCTTGAAGTCCTCCAAGATTTTCTTTATGTATTTGGGTGCTCTTACGTTGGGTGCATATATATTTATAATGTTTACATCTTCTTGATGGATTATTCCCTTCAGTATTATGAAGTAACCTTCTGGGTCTCCTTTTATGACACTTGTTTTGAAGTTTATTTTTTCTCATATGAGTATCGCTACCCCGGCTTTTTTTCCCTCTCCATTTTCTTGGAATATTTTTTTCCAACCCTTCAGTATCAGTCTGTGTAGGTGTTTTGTTCTGAGGTGGGTCTCTTGTAGCCAGCTTATGTATGGGTCATGATTTCTTATCCATTCAGCTATTCTATGTCTTTTGATTGGAGCATTTAATCCAGTTATGTTTAAGGTTATTATTGATAGGTACTTATTCATTGCCATTTTACTTCCTTTGTACCTGTGTTTCTCTCACTCTTTTTCTTCCTTTTCTTAAGACAGTCCCTTTAGCACATCTTGGAGTGCTGGTTTGGTGGAGGTTTATTCTTTGAGCCTTCTTTTGTCTGGGAAACTCCTTATTTGGCCTTCCCTTTTAATTGAGAACCTTACTGGATAAAGTAGTCTTGGTTGAAAGCCTTTGATTTTCATTACTTGGAATATTTATTGCCATTCCTTTCTAGCTTGTAGAGTTTCCATTGAGAAGTCAGCTGCTAGCCTTATTGAGGCTTCCTTGTTTGTTACTTTCTGTTTCTCCTTTGCTGTCTTTAAGATTCTGTCTTTGTCTTGGAATTTTTATATTTTAATGATGATGTGTCTTGGAGTGGTCCTGTTTGGGTTCCTTCTTGATTGCTGAGTCTCTGTGTTTCCTGAATTTGTGTGCCTTTTTCTCTCATCAAATTAGGGAAGTTTTTCATCATTACTTTTTCAAACAGGTTTTATACCTGTTGCTTTTCTTCTTCTCCTTCTGGTATTCCTATTATACAGGTATTATTTTGTCTCATGTTGCCCTGCAGTTCTCTGAACACCTTTGCATTCTTTCTCGGTATTTTTTTCCTTTTCTTGCTCCTTCTAGGTGTTTTTTCTTCCTTGTCCTCCAGCTCACTGATTCAGTCCTCTACTTCATTTAGCCTGATTTTGAGCCCTTCTACTGTGTTCTTCAATTCAGAAATTGTATTCTTCATTTCCTCTTGGCTCTTGTTGATAGTAGCTAATTCTTTTTTCATGTTGATTCAGTTTATAGGGAACCATTTCACGTGGTGTGGGGAATGTAGCCCATCCCACACTTGGAAAACCCAGTGCAGAGTGAGGTCTGGCACACAGGACCCACACCCATGGATAGGTTTTCCCATGGGGAATCAGGTCTGCACTGTACCTAGGCTGCTAATGAGACTTGTTTCTGCTAAAACTCCCTCACCCTGAGTTAAGGCTTCAGATGTTTAATGTATATCTCTGAAGCTACTCCCTAAAGTCTGTGCTAAGCCTCTCAAGGATGAAATGTAACCAAATCAATCATTTTTATTGTTCCCTTGCATTTGCAACATTTTTTTCCTTTTTTGTTATCTGTAAGAAGTAATCACTTAAAGTTAACCTAAGGATAATGAATGAAAACCTTCTCTGATGTAATGCAGCTGGAAAGAAATAAAAGCCTGTCCAGGGAAGGATCGAGGTGCTCTCCTCTTGAGAGAGTGGCCAAGGTTCTCTCTCTCTCAGAGAGTGGCCATGCCATCCCTTTTTCTCCACAGGACTTTCGTAGTCTGTGTGAATTTGTTCACCACATCCACAACACACAGACCCCTCGGGCTGGAGTCTGCACCAATTGTTTACAGTGAGTTTATCACAGTTTTCCTGTAGTTTTTGGTAATTCTCATTGAGCTCATTGAGCTTCCTTATAACCATTGCTTTGAACTCAATATCTGACAGATGACTCACCTGTATTTCATTTAGCATTCTTTCTGAGGCTTCCTCCTTTCCTTTCATTTGGGGATTGTTTCTTTGTCTTCCCATTGTTTGTGAGACTCTTCTCGTTAGCCTCTGCTTCTTAAATCAATCTGTTCTGACTCTCTGGGTTTGTGGTGTAACCTTCTATGGTAGGAGACCTATGAAATTCAGTGGTGCAGTATCCTTAACTTCCTGAACCTGCTGCTTTTGGGCTATAATTTATGTTGGCTCTCTGGGTGTCTTTGGGTTTTAATTTTGGTTGAGTCTTTCTTTGGTGGGTCCTTCCTTCCAGCTGGTTGACTGAGGGTCCCGGCACCAACCACATCTTTTTGCTGTTGTGCTCGTGTGGACAGGTTTTGTTGAGGATTGTCCTTCTGTCTTCTGAGGTTATGAGGCTTTTCTCTCACTATTGTTCAGTTGTTTGATCTGGGTAATTTCTCCAACCATTCATGTGTAATTCCAGATTGGTCCTGGGTGGAAGTTAGTGTGGTTTCTACTCACTCCTCTGCCATCTTCCTTTATTATCTGTTGGTTGTTCCCTTGTTGGTGGGTTCTCTATTTCAGCAGGTATATTGGTGTTCACAAGTAGCTCCCACCTACTCTTGTATCTGACCAGTTGGAGGGGAAAGGCAAAATAAATTAAGACAGAGGGAGTGTATTCAATGGGATTTAAAGTCCCAACACATTGAGAAGAGATAGGCAATCCTTTGGATAAGTATAGCGTTAACCATGATAGACACCCAACAAGACACTTTTTATAAAAGGTGGAAAAGAGATAAGACTCTTGTTAGAGGGGGGAAGGATTGTGAGCTGAATCCAGAAAAGAGAGAGATTGTGGGAGGCCAGATTATGAGATATAGTGAGAGTAAATGATAGAAAGTAAGCATAGTATGTGAGAGAATAGAGTTAACCACAACAGTGATACAGCTCTGGAAGATAGTGAAATGGGCCAAGATCCAGGAGGGGTGCTGTGTAGTATTTACAATTGTAGGGAACAACAATTATTTGCAATAACACTGGAACAACAATCATATGACAGAAACTATATGATCTGAATAAGAACAGGAAGTACACAACCTAGAGTAGTGTGTTATTGGAACACAAGTGAAATGAAAGGAGGAACATTAAAATACACCATGAAAGAGAGAACAAGGAAAACCAGTCAAACAATACAATTAAACACACAAATAAAATGAAGAAAACCAAACAGAAAAAATAGAAATGAAAAATACTAATCAAATAAAAGAAGTAAAAATAATGAAAAATAATAATACAAATAAACAATAACATGCAAGTTCTCTGAAATAACAAAGTGAAATTTGTCTCAGTTTCTCCGTTGTTGGGGTTAGCCTTGTGATCCCCCTTTGGGTCTATCTCTGGACCTTTCACAGCTCCAAGTCTTATTGTCTCACTTGGGGAGAAAAAGAAAGAAAGAAAAAAACCTCCTACTGACTTTAAACCCACCAAGCAAGTTCTGCTGGTCTTCCTGAATGCTGCATGCTGAGAGGGGTTGAGCTTCACTTTTCTCCCTTCCTATGGCTTTGCAAGGATGGGGGCCAGGTCTGGGTCACAATCTTCACAGTTTCCCAGTGTCCAGCCCAGGTCCTCCATGCTCTGCTGGCCCCCACTGCCCATCTGTGCCAGGCTGGCACCTTCAATCCACCAGTTGTGCCATCCTTGAGGTGCTCTAATTAAAGGCAACTCACACACCACCTTCTCCCTCTTTGCCGTCCTAGGTGTGAGGCACCCTCAAAGTCTCTTCAGAATAGTTCAGCACCCCCACTGAGTTAAGGCTTTCTGGGGACTGCTAACTCCCTGAGCTCTGTTTCTCTCCTCTGCTGGAGGCACCTCCTCCTTCCTCTTAGCGAGCCAGCCATGCTGTGTGGGGGCAGGGGCATGGCCATGGTTGTGACAGCAGCAGGGGTAGCCACTATGATAGAGTTACTCAAACAGTGATCAAGAGCCTTTTTTTAAATGAAATCCTCCTGTGCAAGCTTGCCTTCCTTAACAAGTGCCAGGCCTCTCACACAGTAAAACTTTCCAATGAGACTGGAGACTATCTGGGTCAGGGTCCATCATGGCCCAACTCTTCTGCCTTCTCCAGGTGTCACTGGGCTCCCCAGTTTCTTTCATAATGACCCAGCCAGTGTCCACAGTCTCAGCAGGTGAACACCACCCATGTGCGTTTCCCACTTCATCTTTATTCCCCGCAGTGACTTCAAGCATGCAGGTCCATCCTGGTAGTGCTCTGTCCTCCCTATTTGGCAGGGGAGGGAGCTGTTGATTTGACTCTAATCCAAGGATCCTGAGGCACACACAGGGCCTGATGCTGCAGCAGCCCTGGTCCCTGCACTATTCCCAGGGAACTTACTGTCCCAACGCAATTTCCTTACCATGTTTTTCAATGTTCTCTACAATTTTGGCCTCCAACCTTCATATATGCTGGGATTCCATTGGCTGTTCACTCTGTTCCTCAAAAGATTGGCTAGGTGTTCCACTTGTGCACAGGGATTACTTGACATATTTTTTTTATGTTTGTATGAAAGTCATGATTTTAACTTTGTTGAAAAAATTATCCTTTAACAGTTACTTCATAGTTGCATGTGTGTGTAAAATGCATGGTGTATGCAAATAGCAATTAGGAACTCAACAAATGTTATACTCTTTCCACCCTTCCTTACAGAACAACAATAACCTCTAGGGTTTATTGAGCACATAGTGTGAAATAGGCATTTTATCCTCACTACAACTCAGAGATGGGTAATTTCACACTCATTGGTGTGATGAGAAAACTGAAAGAATTTGCACATTGCCTCATAATTGAACATAAAAGAGTGGGAATTTGAACCTATGTCTATCCATCTTCAAAATAAATGTCTCTTTCCTCTGTAAACCCTCATCAGGTTTGAAAATACTCACACCCCAAACAAGCTTATTTGGCATGCATGTGTGTATCCCAGGAAAGCACATATTTTTAATACTCAAAGATGTTTACTTTTTACTCAAACACTGACCACTTTCCAAATCTTAGTGGCTCTGGTAGGCAGGTAGACACAAAGGACTGCAAAACAGATCCCTCTCTGCCTGTTGCTGAATGCCTACTCAGAGAAGAACTTCAGCCCTGTCTGGAAATTGGAAAGGACCTGGATGTTCACTTCTCCACTACAAAGTCTCAGTGATTCCATTAAACTGGGATTTCCAAGGGCAGCCACAGGACCAGGTGAGAAAGGATTTGAGAAAAGATTGTAAATAACACTTCTTTGTTATTTTGTACTTATCACATATAATAGTAATTCTATATTATAGAGTTATAATGTTTTGTAATATAGAATAATATATAATATAATAATGAACATATAATTTATAATATAAAATGATTTATAATATAGAATAACATACAATATTTTATTTATATTATATTTATAATAACAGACTGACCCCTACATTAGAGAGGGGCAAGACCTTCCCATTTGGAGAGATATGTAAATGCTCTGAGTAAGAAGAAACTTAATTTCCTAGAACTGAAAGCAGCTTTAAGTATCCTATAAAGATTAAAAAAACACTTTTGGATTGAGCAAAAAGGAAAAAAGATTAACGGACATGAACAACAGTATGTTGATTGCAGGTGGGAGGGGATAAAAAAGGACTAAATGGCAATAGAAAAAGTACAATAAAAATTTTTTAAAATAAAATAAAATCATTTTTAAAAGATTTTATTTATTCCTTTTAGAGAGAGGAAAGGAGGGAGAGAGGGAGAGAAACATCAGTGTGGTTGCCTCTCGTGCACCCCCTGCTGGGGACCAGGCCCGCAACCCAGGAATGTGCCCTGACTGGGAATCGAACCAGTGACCCTTTGGTTCGCAGGCCAGTACTCAGTCCACTGAGCCACACAAGCCAGTGCAAAATAAAATAATTTTAAAAGTTAAAAAAAACACTTCTCTTATTTTCCTTCCTAGACCCATCTTCTATTCATCTGGTCATTTCTGGAACCAGGACCATAGGGAAGGGCATTTGTTGGTTTGGGCAGGGTGAGAATGCCAGAAGATGGGTGTGTGGGGAGAAGGGAGAGAGAATGTCCCAGTCTGCCAGGGGTTCCATGGGCAATTCTTACTTATTGTCACACACAGATGCATGAGAGCCATTGTTCTCTCATTTTTCCCATAAAGAAGTTGATTTTTTAAGGGGAAATATATTTGAAATATATGTCATGTAAATTTAAGGTGTGCAACATGTTGATTTGACAAAATTATACATTATAATATGATTGCCACTGTAGTGATAGTGGCAATCTCTATCACATCACATAATTATAATTTCTTTTTTGTTGTGGGAACAATTAAGATCTACTCTCTTAGCAAGTTTGATGATTATAATACAGTATTGTCTACATTCGCTATACTATGCATTAAGTTTCCAGGAACTATTGTCTCTCCTATTTCCCCATCCCCTAGCCCCTGAAAACCACCATTTTACTCTCTGTTTTTGCAGTTTCAGCCTTTTTAAAATTCCCCCTCTATGTGATATCATGCAGTATTTGTCTTTCCCTGCCTGACATTCAGTGTAAAGTCTTCAAATTCCATCCACATTGTTGCAAATGGCAAATTTACTTTTTTCTCATGACTTAATATTATACACACACACACACACACAACCTCACATCTTCTATGGACAGATATATATACATTACATCTTCTTTACCCACACATCACTCGTTATCAAGAAAACATAGATCAAAACTACAATGAGGTATCACCTCACACCTGTTAGAACAACTATTATCCAAAAGACAAGAAATAAAAAATGGAGAATATGAAGAAAAGGGGACACTTGTGCACTATGTCAGGAATGTAAATTGTTGCAGCCACTGTGGAAAACCGTGTGGAGGTTCCTCAAAAAATTAGAAATAGAGTTATTATATGATCCAGCAGTTCCACTTCTGGGTATATACACAAAGAAAATAAAAGAGTATTGAAGTGATATCTGCACTCCCATGTTGAAATTTCAATTGCATTATTTATAATAGCTAAGATATGAAAACAACTTAAGTTTTATTAATGAAAAAAATGGAAAAGAAAATTGATTTTTGAGATGTGAATTGACCTTAATGTCATACAGCTTGAGAGTGGCACAGTTATCAGAATCTAGAGCCAGTACTGTCCCCACCACACACACCCATGGCCTTGGTAAGGAGGAAGTTCAACTCTGCTGACCTCTCCTTGGAGGTGCCCAGAGGTCCTCTTTCCTTTGACTGATGGACACTGAGGATTTTGTGATGCACGGTAGAGTTTCTTGAAGAGAGAGACCAAGTCTTATTTTGGTTTTTAATAATGTTATCTAAATTTTAAAAAAAATTTTAAATTGTTGTTCAAGTACAGTTGTCTCCATTTTCACCCCATCACACCCCCCATCCCACCTATCCCTGCCTACCACCCTTGAACCTACCCCCCTTGGCTTTGTCCATGTGTCCTTTATACATGTTCCTTGATGGACCTTCCTCTATTTTTCCCCATTAACCCTCTCCCCCTCACTTCTGGTTACTGTCAATTTGTTCTTTATTTCAATGTTTCTGATTATATTTTGCTTACTTTTTTCTTTTGTTGATTAGGTTTTTAATATCTTGAAGCTTATTCTTCATTAAATTAAATTAAAGATTTTCCAAGTTAATTTTCTCATAAAAAAGCTGGCCTGGAAATGACAATATCCCTCTTGGAGTATGTCAGACACTTGGGAAAGTCTGACTTCAGGTGGAGTGGGAGTGATTTTGTACTTTCTGGGTAAGGGAAGTGGTCAAATTCAGCTACCTTCTGTAGTCTTGTCACCTGCTCCATCACAGGTAGTCTCTGAACTTCCGCTTGAGTTCTGAGTAGGGAGTGGGACCCACCCTTCAGCCTGACAGTAAGATACTCTACAACTTCTAAGGGCCTAGTTCCTAGGCTAATTGTCTTTCCTAGGCTAATGGAGTCAGTACATAGAATTCTAATCAATTCTAAGACACAATTATTGAAAAAGTGGTTCACAACTGTGTATATCAGATTTTATATTTTATTTATAGAACTAGAGTATAGGATGAGTGCCCCTCTATAGCAATTAGGTTTCACATGGATTTAGTTCAAGCTGCAGGGTTATCTAAGTGAAGCAGGAAACAGTATAGGAAGAACTCTGAGACTGCAATACTGTCACTGGCCAGCATTAGAGTCTCACACACTAACTGAGCAGTCCTAAGCCTGGTCTGATAATCTTGCCAGGTGTTACAACATCACAAGAAACACTATATTAGCAAAAAGAAGAAAAGTTCTTGAAATTCTATGTAACATTTCCATTATCTGGGGAAAAAAAGCCTTGAAACTGTGCATCCCAAAGCCTGAATGTGGGAGAGGGTCCGCAGTGCCCAAAGAAAGAGCCCATAAAACAATTTTGGTTAATTGCCTACCTCTGGTCACTATCTATTTTAGGAGGGAGTCCCTGATGCTTACAGAAAAAAAACCCATAAATAACTTTGAAAAGTGCCCCAATTTTAATTAACTGCCTCCAGTCACGTATTTGTTTTACAACAGGATGACCAAATGGAGTCTGGAGCAAAATAAGAATTCGGGAGGACAGACCCCCATTCATCCCTAAATTTGGGTAGTCACATTTCCCCAGGAAAGCTGGTGCCACATTTACCCGTTAATCAATATGTAACCTTTTTTCCCTCCTATCCCATCAACTATATAAGTCCGGAGAACAAAGGACTCGAGTTCTCTCTCTCTCTCTCACTCTCTCTCTCTTGCTCAGGGGAATCAGCGGGGGTGGTGCTCAAGGGGCTCTTGGCTCTTGGGCCACAGGGCCTCTGGCCACCCGGCCTTAGCTGCCCAGGGACTTGCCACCCTGGTCTTCAACCACTCTTGCTTTTCTCAAACTTTCCCTTTGCTTTGCTTTGAAACTTTCCCTTTCACCCCCTACTCTACCTAATCCTGTTCTCTTCCATGGAAGTGGACCACTAATAAACTGATTACATACTACTAGACTTGCTGATATGTAATTCTTTACATGCATCAGCAAGAAGAACCAGGTCTCTCCCATCAACATAAGGCCACTCATTTTCCTGATGTTACCTCTGTCTATATAAATGCTTTGAACTGGGAGGAAGGTATTAATGCAGAACTTGCAATATAACTAGAAAAAAGATAATACATAATTTATTAACACATTCCTTTATTACAAAATTCTCCTAAAAATTTCAAGTTCATATTAGGTATTTGGCACTCAGAGAAACAGTTTGGTTAAATAGGTACTTGCTGGAATTTTTATCTTTTTTTTTGAAATTTAGTTTTAACATTTTCTTCTAAAGAGCTTTTTATTCTTTAAAAAAGAGGCTGATTCGGGAACACAGATGGTTTATATCATCACATCATCACATTTCACATTCACCCCATTCGGTAAAATGGTGTGGTTTGGACATGGAAGGAGATCCTGTATTTGCCTAATTATGAACTAGGTTAAGGAAATAGCTGAAAGAAGGGTGGTGTTCAAATGAAATCAGGGTGAGCACAAGGGACACTAGGCAGCAGGTTCTGAAGAATTTGATGCATTCTGGCTCTGCTTCCTGTTTTCTTTGGGTCAGGAAGCAGTTCTGGGGCTTTTTTTTTTTTCCCCAACAAGGAGCTTGAGTGTGGTGGTTGCAGCCTTTGTGAGGATTTTAATCAGGATCAAGAACTCAGATGCCGGTCTTTACTTCTGGCCAAGATGGAGGCATAGGTAGTGGCACTGTGCCTCCTCGTGCAACCAAAACTAAGGACAACAAAAATTGAGAAACAAGAAACAACCAGAACACAGAGAAATGAACTGAATGGAAGTCTGACTACCATACATCCAGACCAGTAAGGAGGGGCGGAGTCGGAGGCCTATGGAGAGGGGTCGAAGGGTCCGGCAGGAAAAAGTGGTGGTTGGCAGACACGGGCGTGCAGGGCGCAGACCGCAGTTGGTGAACCCCAGAAGTTCATGGGCAGCTGACAGACCGGTGGCAGACCCTGGGCACGGGAGGCAACAAGCAGACCCAGTGAGGCGCGCAAGGCAGCTGGCTGTTCCCAGCCACACATTTGCACGCAGACAAACTAAGCGAGAACAGGCAGTGACACAGACTGCACAACCCAGGGACCCAGCGCCAGGAAACAAAGCCTAAGAGCACCGACTGAAACACCTGTGGGAGCTGAGGCCAGGAGATTCTCTCAGCCTCACCAGTGTCCCATCCTGGTGAACACCTAAGGCTCCGCCGCCCATACCTAACAGCCGCAACCAGGCCAAAGGAAAATAAAAAATAAAAAAGATGGCTCAAACAGAATTAAAAGCCCCAGAGCCAATTTTTTTAAGTGACCAAGAGATAGCCAACCTATCAGATGCACAGTTCAAAGCACTGGTGATCAGGATGCTGACAGAATTGGTTGACTTTGGTCATAAATTAGATGAACAAACAAACGCAGGCTACAATAAGAGAAATGAAGGAAAATGTACAGGGAACCAATAGTGAGGGGAAGAAAACTGGGTCTCAAATCAATGGAGTGGACCAGAAGGAAGAAAGGAACAACCAAACAGAAAAGAATGAAGAAACAAGAATTCAAAAAAATGAGGAGAGGCTTAGGGACCTCCAGGACACCTTTAAACGTTCCAACATCTGAATTATAGGGGTACCAGAAGGGGAAGAGGAAAAAAAACAAGTGGAAAAGTTATTTGAACAAATAAAAGGAGAACTTCCCCAATCTGGCAAGGGAAATAGACTTCCAGGAAGTCCAGGAAGCTCAGAGAGTCCCAAAGAAGTTGGACCCAAGGAGGAACACACCAAGGCACATCATAATGACATTAGCCAAGGTAAAAATGAAGGAGAGAATCCTAAAAGCAGCAAGAGATAAGGGGACAGTTACCTACAAAGGAGTTCCCATCAGAATGTTAGCTGATTTCTCGAAAGAGACCTTGCAGGCAAGAACGGGCTGGAAAGAAGTATTTCAAGTCATGAAAGGCAAGGACCTACATCCAAGATTGCTCTATTTAGCAAAGCTTTCATTTAGAATGGAAGGGCAGATAAAGTGCTTCTCAGATAAGGCCAAGTTAAAGGAGTTCATCATCACCAAGCCCTTATTATATGAAATGTTAAAGGGACTTACCTAAGAAAATGAAGATTGAAAATATGAACAGTAAAAAAAGACTTCAAACTTACAGTTAGTAACAACCATACCTAAAACAAAAAGTAAACTAAGCAAACAACTAGAACAGGAACAGAACCACAGAAATGGAGATCACGTGGAGAGTTAGCAACAGGGAAGTGGGAGGAGGAGAGAGGGGGAAAAGATATAGAGAATAAGTAGCATAGACAATAGGTAGAAAATAGACGGGGGGGGCAGGAATAGTATGTGAAATGTAGAAGCTAAAGAACTTATGACACATGGACATGAACTAAAGGAGGGGGAATGTGGGTGGGAGGGGGAGGGCAGGGTGGAGGGGAGTGAAGGGGGAAAATGGGACAACTGCAACAGCATAATCAATAAAAAAAAAGATTAAATTTGAAAAAAAAAATAAAGAACTCAGATGCCCTCAGGGGCCAACCAGGTATCAGTCACAAACCAGTGAAGCTACTAGACCTGAGCAACAGGGAACAATGGGCACCACAGTCATCTGCAGATCACATTCTCTGCTTTAAGACATCCCATTCAAGAAAGGGTCAAACATTGTGCTGCCTGAAAAGAAGATGCTTTCAGCTAGTTGTAGTCTGAGGGCATCCTGGTTGCATCTATTAAGGGATGCATTCTCTATCTACAGATTTGGTCTTCTGTCCAATTCCTTAGCTTTTCTCTAAAACCTCTCCTGGTGCTCTCTCTGCAGAGCACCCTGAACAATATCACTTTCTATGTGCCTCCCTCCATGCTGCCTAGTCTCTCTGAACAGCCACTTTTTTGCCTCTGTACATAAGCATGTGAAACAACCCCCATCCCGCCGCCCATCCTCCATTGGCCAGACTCACTCATGTTGTCATCCCAGCAGCAACTGGAGTTGGAATTCTACACCGAGACTCACCTCACCCCCTAGGAGACATGTGAACGTAGCTGTCCTGCCTGCCAAGCACAACTGCAGTTCCCACCTCACTCACCAACCTGGAAGCTGTGCGCTAATAACCAGGATGGCCAGGGAGCTGAGAAAGATGACATGATTGTTGCCGCTATTGTGACTTTGGTCAATAAACTCTTCCTGTGCTCTGAGCTCAAGTTTTATTATCCATGAAGTGTAGATTAATTGTGGTAGTATAGAGGAAAATGCCCAACACACTTCCATTCATTCCCTAAATGTTCATCCATAAATACAGCAAATGCTTGCTCTCTGGAGTTCATAGTCTGTTGTGCCCTCCCTTTACCAGAGAATCACCACTTAAGTTCTCACTGTCGTTAGTTTATACATGATATTAAATGCTTTGTTCCTTATTGACTCAGTCCATATTTAAGGTTTATTTATCTCTGTTGTTGGGTTGACAAGACTATAAAGCCTTCAATCTCAGGGATAAGATGCTTCCTTTCTTGTCCAAGTTCCAGTGTTGGACGGTGTACAGAGAAACCTTTAGCAAAAGCTCTTGGTGATGAGTTTCACCCTTACATCATTTAGGATTTATATTTGAGGATCATTGTGTTCAGACCTAGAAACATTCACTGAGTGATGCCCAACGTCTTTAAGAAGTGATTATCTTACTAAAGTTAACAGTTGCCACTCTGCTAAAGCTTGGACTCAATCTCCCCATGCTATTTCACAGTCTAACCACTTGTTTTGCTGGAAACTGCTGGGAAACATGAACTTCACCATCTAATCTCATGACAACTTGTAAGAACTTCTACAAGAGGACATGCATTCTGATTTAGACAGGCTGTACCATCCTCTTCCCCTTTTGTTTTTTACTTGTTTTCCATTTGTTGCTGCTTTTACTGTGCTCATTGTCAGTAGCATGGTAGTAGCTGGGATCATCTGACTTTTATCCTCAAGAAACAAAATTGATAGCACTTTTAGAAAAATATTAAAATAAAGCAAGTAGCAGGAAATAAAAGGTGTCTAGTTTTCCCTAGGGGTATTGACTGTTACTCTGTATCTGCATGTGCTTCAGGCAAAGAAAATCATCTGCATGCTGCATTCAACATCGCCCTGAATGAGAGCAACAAGGCTCTCAATTATTTTCCCAAGTCATTCTTTTAGTGGGTTCAGGAAGAAGAAAGGAAAATCACTGTGATCTCCTGTGAGACCGATTGGTGGTGCTTTCCTCATCACAGAAATAAGAAATTCTACAGAATATGCAGATGTGTAAACCTATCAGGTACCTGAAACCTCCAGAATCACTTAAAGATCTTTAAGATCAAATCTGATTTTTTACTGAGGATATTTTCAAAATTAGGTGTCTCCATTCTATTCTTATGCAACTTTTCTAAATAAACTCATTTAGATTTTTACATTTATTTCTTCTAAATTTTAATTTACTAATTTCATTGCATGGTGTATGCAGATTGGAGGAAAACAGACTTCTCAGGTGATCTTGTGTGCTTTTGTTGCCATTTTATTTTCTTCTAATTCTGAGATTTTCTAAGAAGATAGAATAATTTCTTTTTATTGACACTCAGGTAGTTTTGTCTTCCTTCACCCTCAATGGCTCAAAACTCATAAGCAGCAAGTTTATATAACTATAGTGGATAGAAGTTCACATGAATGAGTTATTTGGGATATCTTCATAACATTTAGGAATAGTATCTGCTCCCCCCCTTTAAAATATTTATCAGGTTCACTGTACTTATTTTTTTTGTTTCTCCAATTTTAATAAAAACATGGGTACAGAGAAATGTTTCTCTTCTTTAAGATAGACAATAGGGTAAAATGCATTGGTATTAGCAAGTGAGTCCTTGTCCTGGGGTGACACCAAGGGGTGAAAATGAGTTCAGATATGAAGCAGGACTATTTTCATTATGGGGCCAGATAAAACCTTCTGGCATGCCTTCACCTGCTGGCTGGTGGGCTGCTGGTCTGTGATATCTGCTTTATTTTTATGCTCTTTATTGAGTACATACTGAATGTCTGCATTCTTCAAAGTGCTTTAGAATTCACGTTCATTTCTCACAATGCTACTCTTTTCCACAGTTGGCAAAGGAGGTACAAAAAGGCAAGCCATTGCCCAAAGTCATCTCATTGAAGGTGATGGAGTTAAGGATTCAAACCCTGCCCAACACCAAAACCTGTGCTTACTAGTGTCATACAATGGCCAACCAGCAAAAAGATGTCACTCATGGAAAGAGAAGGGTAGCTCAAGAAGCATACCTCCTGGTTAAATTTGTTCTGAGCAATGTGAAAATCATTAATTCTTTATCAAGGCTGAACTAAATTAACTTTTTTTCAAGATTATTCTGTGCTTATTATATTAAGACAAACTTCTTTTTCCCCTCTTTAATACCTTTTGTTAGAGGTGTACACTATGATCACTTTTACGTATGTCATGATAAAGACACACACAAACATAATGCATATAAGGTACTGACTCCTCCTACACCAGCACTTTATAAAATGTACCCTCCTCACCATCCTATACAAATGCCCATTTCATCACTGGCAATTCTGCCCCTGCAGATGCCTAAGGACATGGCTATCACTTCATTTTTTTCTCAGGTGGTCTTTGTCACCTGCAATAAAAATACCTTAAGGAATAATGTTCTTAGGTCCAGTTGCTAATATGACTACAACTTTTGGTGGGTTTTGATAGTTTTCTCCCCACCCCACCCCCATCCCACCTTTGGGCCTCACTGAACAGAGATAAAATGTTTTGGGGTTTTTTAGCATTTGCATTAAAAAAAGTTGTATTGTTGTTCTATTACAGTTGTCCCCATTTCCCCCCCTCCACTACTCTGCCCTACCCACCCCCTACCTCCCACATTGAATACTCCCCACCCTCCACTGTTGTGTTTGTCCTTGGGTCCTTTATACATGTTCCTTGACCCTCCCCTTCCTCTTCTTTCTCCTGTTATCCCTCTCCCCCTCTCTGGTTACTATCAGTTAGTTCTTTATTTCCATGTCTCTAGTCCTATTTTGTTCACTTGTGTGTTTTGTTGATTAGGTTCCACTTATAGGTCAGATCATATATCTCCTTCACAGATGGAAGTAGGAGCATTATATAAAAGTGCTTCTCAGTTTAGCACCTTTTTAGAAAACATTTTCTTTTCAAACTCTCCTCCAAAATTCAGTCAGGCTATTTCAGTTTAAGTCTTGAGTCCCTGTCTACAGTTTTACCTCCAACTAATATGCTTCAAAGCCATCTCAGATTTTGCCACAATTTGATATTTCTGTGTTAAGAAAAGGCACAGGGACAGAAAAGGGCATTTGGAGCAGTAAGGTGACCTTACTAAAGGAAAACTTCTATATCATTTCTAAAGCTTACACTTATCATATTAAAAATGAATTTTTCTGTGAGTTAAATAAGATTAGCATCTGAAATGTTTAATATAATCTCTGGCTCATCATCATTATCATCATGATCATCATCATCAGCAGCATCATCATCTATATTCATAGCAAACTGTATTGAGTGCAGTCTTAAATGTTATCTCATTTAATTCTGGACATATTGTTAGTTTTTATTATTCCTGTATTTGTGGATGAGGGAGTGAATCTGTGAACTTAATAGTGAATGTCCCTCAATTTCCAAGGTAACACGGGAGAGCCAGGAATCTAGTCCAGACCTCATGACTTCACAGGCCCTGGTCTGTTCACTCATCTGGTGCTGACAAGACATCTAAGTAACAGTGAATAACAAATCTTTTTTTGCACTTGTCAATGAGATCTTGAGAATTATCTCACTTAGTGATATCAATACATCTGGGATGTAGGGCTTATTATTTCCTCAGTTACCAGACAAGAAGCCAGGATTAGAAAATTTAAATTCTTGTCAAAATCACAGAACCAGTAAACGCTGGTGCTGAGCTCTGAACCTATGCTGTCTGATTCCAAAGGTCCTCTCATCACCTCCCACAGTTTGAACCACTTTCCTCATTCATTTAGGTGAAAGTTTACCTACCCTAGAAAAAAATAACTAATTAGTATCTTGTCATCAAAAAATACAATTACCGCAAAAGCTCTGCCAGGTCTTTGCCTGGACCCACCCACATCCAACTAACACTTTCAGTCCTGTGAGCTTGGTCTATGGGACTTGCTCACTAAATCAGTCAGCAACCTTGTAGAGGACAGGAGCTCTGGGCACCGAGCTGGGGATGAGGATCAGTAAGACTATAAATATCAATCTAGTTACTTGAATGGCTCAAAAATTAAATTTCAAAATGCTTTATAAGTCCATATTGAATCAATGTACAAAACTGGAATATGGGCAATATCCACACTAAACTTCCTGAAGTTGATGACTATGCTGTGATAATGGAAGAGAATGACTGTGTTCATAGGACATTCACAATGAAGTATGTTGAGGTGAAGGCTCATGATGAGTCAGTTTATTCTCAAATGGTTCATAAAAATATGTAGGTGATATGTGTATTTGGGTGAACAGTATATGAGAAATTTTTATTTTTGTAAGGTTTCATAATCTTGAAATTTTTAACATAAATAATAAAAATTACTTTTCTTTCTTTTCAGGAGAAAAATTGCTATTTACCTTGTTTCTTTCACATTTATTCCACCCACCCCCACCCTCTTATGCAGTCTACAAACCCCTATAAATAAACCTTGGATATTCTTTATGTTTTAAAATTCTTTGTAGTGAGGATTTTGAAATGCTAACAGTAAGAAAAGCTTAAGATATAGGTGGGGGGCATTGCAAAAAGACAAAGGAACAACCTTGAAAGAATTCTTGATAGCCAAAACTAGGCAAAATTTCAGCAGCAAAATAAATAACATGATATTAGTTACAACCTAAAGAATGAATCCAAACTAATATAAATTAATGAAATGAATTCATGAAGGAGAAAGAGCAACTCTTCTGTTCAGAACCATTCTGATGAATAAATGTCAAAGAAATGACGAGAATAGAAAATCGCCATGAGAACATCACAGTGATAATTGCTTTAGGCAAGATCCATTGATAAATAATAAAGTTAGTGGTTGAAATTTTAAGGAGACACAGGATATTTGCTCAGCTTCAAGAATATCCCTCCAAAAATTACTAATTACTGTTATAGTTATAAATATGACCACAAAATGCTTGATTGCTCTCCCTGCCCCCCTCACAGGTGAGCTCGAATTACCCTCTCTTTGCATCTGGGATGACCTGGTGACTGATGGAAAAATAATAACTTTATAATGAAGAAACAAATATCACCTCAATCATGTACTCAAGGTTCACATCACTGGTAATAAGCAATGTTGATATCACATGTCCCTTGATATGATGTGACAGATGGGCACATTGCTTCTGTGGTATACTTTCCCTAACTCCACAAACTTCAATCTACTCATTAGAAAATTGCCAAAAATATAAATTCAAGAACATACTACAAAATACCTGATTACTACTGATCAAACATATCAAGGTCACATGCCATATTAAGCATGTAAGATAAGGAAAGGCTGAAAAACTGTAGCAACTTGAAGGGGACTAAAGAGACACAAATATATATACACACACACACACACACACACACCCTGGACTAAATCCTAGAACAGAAAAGGACATGAGTGGAAAAATTGAAGGAATATGAATAAAGCCTGCAGTTAATTTTATTGTGGTAATGTTAATTTCATATTTTTGATAAATGTCCTTGGTTATGTAAGATACTAATATTAGAGAAAATTGAGTGACAGATTTACAAATTTGTCTAAAGCTAAAATAACCTCAAAATAAAAAGTAAAACAAGCTTGTATACAAGAACATCTACATCTTTCTGACACTATTGACAGTTATCAATTATGGCTCAGTCTTTCACTGAAGAATATTTTCAGTGAACACAGAGATATCCCATCCTGAAGCCAGCAGCATCATGGAGCTCAGCCTGTGTCATGGAAAGAGCCCTGGACTAGGAGTTAGGAAATCTCTACTTTCCACATGAGCAAGTACTTGAACTAAGTCTCTGTTTTCTCATCTGTAAAATGAAACAATATATTCTTTCACACAGTTAAATAATTATTTCATTAAAAAACCTACTATAGGAAAAGTTTAGCACCTGACACACTAAGTGTTTAATAAAATTATGGGCTGTCTAATTTACAGCCAAAATATTGATACCTACCAATTGAGGGCCACAGACTCAGAAGCCTGTGGGGGTCCAAGTATATTCAGAAAGCTCTGTGACAAGTTCTGGAACATGTGCCCCATTACAAGGAAGCACTGTCACTCAACTCCAACAGATTGTAGCCAGTGGAACAGATATTCAAGTTTTCCAAGAGAAGCTGGAAATTTTGATTTTTAAAAATGTTCATCTTATTTTTCAAGTGTTGATAATGAATTTAAGACATTTTAAAGCACTGTATGGACCATAAAAACATACCTGTTGTCCAGATTTGTCCTTTTTAGTCAGCAGTTTTTGATTTCGACATGGACTAATAGGGAAAACCTCTGAGTTCCCCATGGATCAGGTAGCTTTGCCTTAGATTCCAGGAGAAACATATACTAGGACATATAGTGTTAAAATAAAACACCGCAAAGCAAAAGCATTCAGAGTTTAGCTTCTTCTCTCTCCTAGGTCACTGCTAAGCACTATGGGTTTATATTACTAATACCCAAGCTGTTTCATTTGATGTCTAGTCACCTAGTTGAGGTTGGAAGGGGCCTGAGAGACCATCCTGCCACACACAGAGGAGCGCCTGGGTCTGTGTCTCCCAGCTCCATTGAAAAACAGAAAGCCTCCATGCCTAGCTGAATTGGAACCAGGAGCCAGGTCTCCATTCTCCTTGATTTCGACCACATACTGTTGTCCCTTCAGCTAGATTCTAAACTACAATAGGGCAAGGATCTTACTTCATATGATGCCCTTCACACAGGTGTCATAGACTTGCTTGTCTAGTGAACAAAACACCTATGATTCTTTTATGTTGACACCATTCATCTAGTCAGCCATAATGGTGCAATAAATTTTGAGTTAAAAGTGGTAACTTCTCTAGCAAACTTTATATTCTATTCCTATTAAAAACATATAGGGAGTTAATATCAGAAATTTATAACAAACTTAAAAAACTCAACACCAGAAAAACAAACAACAATCCATTTAGAAAATGAGCAAAGGACTTGAAGAGACACTTCTCCATAGAGGATATATGGATGGCCCATAGACATACACAAAAATTCTTGATAGTACTAGCCACCAGAGAGATGCAAATTAAAACCACAATGAAATATCACCTCACAGTGGTCATAATGGCCATCATTAATAAATCAACAAATGACAAGTGCTGGTGAGGATGCAAAGAAAAGGGAATCCTAGTGCACTATTGGTGGGAATGCAGGCTGCTGTAGCAACTATGAAAGCAGTATGGAGTTACCTCAAAAAATTAAAAATGGAACTGCCTTATGACCCAGTGATTCCACTCCTGGGAATTTGTCTGAAGAAACCTGAAACATTAGTTCAAAAGAATATATGCACCTCTATGTTTATTGCAATGTTATATATAATAGCCAAGATTTAGAAGCAGCCCAAGTGTCCATCAGTAGATAAGTGAATAAAAAAGTGGTGTTACATTTTCACAAATGGAATACTACTCAACCTAAAAAACATCTTACCCTTTGGGAAAGCATGAATGGGCCTGGAGAGTATTGTGCTAAGTGAAGTAAGCCAGTCAGAGAAAGACGAACACCATATGATTTAACTCACATGGAATCTAATGAACAAACTGAACTAACAAGCACTAGGAATAGACTTGCAGAGAGCAGGCTGACAGCTGTCATGGTGGGGTAGGGGGATGAAGGGATTGAACAAATAAAAAGAGAAAAAACTCATGGACATGAAAGACAGTGTGGTGATTGCTAGGGGCAGGTGGGGTGGAAGGAAGTGGAGGAGTGTATAGGGTGTATAAATGGTGATGAACAGGGACTTGACTTGGGTTGGTGAGGACACTATACAGTGTACAGATGATGTTTTGTAGAATTGTGTACCTAAAACCTGTGTATTTTGTTAACCAGTCTTACTCGAATACATTCAATAAAAAGGAAAAAAATTAAAATGTGTGAAAGGTAAGTTGGCTGGTTAAAATAAAAAATTTGGCTAAAATATTGTTTTGCCCCTACCCCTGGCACTCCAAACTTCTAGCCCACTGGCTGTTTGACATTCATTAATCAATGTTATTTTTTTCTAAACAGAAATGGGCTGTATATTCCTATTAAAACAGTTGGCACTAGCCATAGTCTGATTGTTCCAAAATAATTGTTTCCAGAAACCTTTTTTTTTTAGATAATTAAATATCTGGAAGGAAGGGTCCTTAATTATCTGTTTCCCTGTTGAGTGAGAATAAAATCATGTAGTGCTTGTCCCACATTTCTATCCCACTCTTTATTTGAAGGTTATTTTGATTACTGTAACAAGCCAAGTTATTCTAATTAATAAAGAGTAATTCCTCAGAGACTCAAGATGTGTGAGGGCAGCTGAGTCTAAAGCACAAGTTCAGAATGACTGTTGTAAACGTATGGAGGAGGAGTGAGCGTGACCGTCAAGGAGAGCAAACACAGTTGTCACACTTGTTGGTGGTGTTGAGGGAAATAAGACACTTGCAAGCAAGAGTAATGGGACAGAATAGCATTTGCTTTCCTTTTCCTCTGTGAGTACTGTTTTCTTATTGTTGGGATGGTTCATATATTTGGAGATACATATGAAAATTATTGCACACCATAATTTATTCAGTTGTTCTCTTTAGAAAATCCCCCAAATAATTTGGCCAATGGGTTTCAAACTTTTACACTATTAGCAAAGATACCCCTTTATGACTGTGTTTGAAAACAATGTAAATGTAGTACATGTGCACAGCAAAATATCTCAGAAAGTATTGAAGGATATAAAACAAATAGTAAAAGTCTTTTTCCTCCTTTCTTGTTGCAGCAAGCTACACTTCCCAAAGATATCCATTGTTAATGCTGTTTTATTTATCTTTCCCTTTTAATGAAAGCATGCATGTGTGTGTGTGTGTGTGTATATATATATATATATATATATATATATATATATACACATACATACATACAGGATAGGGGGAAAGCTGGTTTATAGTTGTCTGTACAGAAAATAATATAATAATTAGTAAATAATACAAGCATAAACAGTGTTTTGCATAATCACAACTGTAAACCTACATTTGCCCCACCCTATGTATATGTAACATGTTTTTTCCAAGTAGTACCATGTTATATATACTTTCCTGCATTCTGATTTTTTCACTTAAGAAAATATCTCCTTACCAGTCCACATGGTTTTTCATAGCTGCCATTTTTTGTGGATATACCATAATATACTTACCCATTCTTAAACTTATAGACATTTAAATTAATTCCTGTTTGGGTCTATTACAAAAAATACCAGAATGAATCATTTGTTTTGTTCATATATACAAATATATCTGCAGCACAAACTCCTAGAATAACTGCAGGTCAAAGACCATGTGCTGTTAAATATTGAATGTATAATTCCATACCACCCCCTGCAATTATATCAGTGTTGGAATATTTATTGACTCAGAACACCCTCTACTATAAAGGTACTTCCAGTCTTCACTTGGGCAGAAAGACCAGGCTGTCAGTGTATTTGGCTCTTAGTGAAAAAACACAAGCACAGCTTCTCACCTTGTACTCAGGAGAACATAACCAAACGTGCCACCCCAAGACAGGCCCTGAAAATAGTTGGCACTCAAAAATATTTGTTGAATTAATGAATAAACAAATCATGGCAGTGGCGATATACAGACAGTATGTATTTTCATCTAGTTATGCTTCAAACATAAATGCATTATTTAAACAAATAAACATTAACCTCAATTTTATTGCATTCTTATGCTAATGGAAAGAGCACATAGTTTGAGGTAGGTAAAAAGAAATGCTCAAGTTCTAACAATCAATAGATATTCTAAATGACCAACTATAATTTGTTTTTCCTACTTTCTTTGAATAATATTTGGCATATAGTTATTTCAACCATAATATTATGAATCTTAAATACATGTTTAAAGGTCTTTTACAAATTTCACTCACTTTTTCAGAAAGTTTGTTTTTTAGAATTTGACAAAGATTCTTCGTTTCACTTTCCTCATCTATGAATTGAGATGTCTGGTTTAGTAGAGGCTCATCAAAGTTCTCCTTTGCTCTAATAGGGAAATCCATCATCATCAAGTTCAAGAAGAGTCTGCCTTCAACATCAAAGGGGCTCTGTATTTTAGTTTTTTCATCTCCAAATGAGGATATCTGGTTGCCTTTCTCATGTGTGAAGGTCAAATATCAATAATTAGACAGGCTTTTAGCAAAAGGGGACTGTTTTTTGGACAAATAAACAGTTATATTTATCTGCATTCCCCACAGCAAAGGCATTTTTAATAGAATTTATATCTATTAAGATAATTAGTTGTTTTTGCAGTAACATCACTAATTTGGAAAAGTCATAATTCCAATGGCAATTCTTAAACTTACCTTACTAAACTTACACTTAAAGAGTACTAGAACTTCCTGTTAGTAAATATTAATTTATCTAAGAACATTTATTGAACCTTGACTTTGTGGAAGGCTCACACACTTATGTCTTCTAATAAGGGGTTAGATAATGGTCATTTTTGTTAACTAAAACAAAATTAAATTCCACAGTTTAATTTCTCAAGTTCCAGGTTATTCAGTCAAGTAAAAAACCCAAATTAAAGTTTAACCTTCTTGCATCAGCTTTCAAAGGAGTTTCCATAATTCTGGCACCTGTAATGAATGTTTCTTTGGGACTAAGTTATTCATCAATCAACATGAGATATATTCTGTGTTTTATTTAATCTTAAGAGAGTCTTATTCAGTGAGATCAACACTAATTTCTTTCTTTTTAAAAAACATTTTTTATTGTTGTTCAAGTACAGTTTTCTGCCTTTTCTCCCCACCACTTACTAATTTCTGTTTTTTTTTCCACACTCTTTAACTTGAAAGTCATGCATTATTGACACAGAAATTGGAGAGGAAAAAATTCTTGGCCTATCTAAATCTATTACTAAACTAATGCAAGGTAGGCTGTTCAAAGTGAGGAGAAATGAGTCTAAGTGGACAAAAAAGGCACAAGAATAAGGAGTTTATCTTAGTTTCCAGCCCCAGATGTGGGCTGTTCCCACTCCTGACAACACAAACTCAACAGACTGTACCTTAAAGATGAATTTGCAGGTGAACTAATATCTTGCTGAGATGCAAAGAAGGGCAAGTCTCACAGCCCCACTCCTGACTCAGCTCTTACTCGTGAAGGCCACAGGCGCTGTCCTGAAGTCTCATTTTTGTAGCCCTTTATATATGGAGTGGAGGACTTACAGAAATCCCTTGGCCTTTCAAGGTCATTTGAACCAAATTAGTAGCAGAATCAGACACTATCTTTCCAGGGACATTGCAGCCTTCCCTTGTGGTGAGAGATGCTCTAAACATCTCTTGCTACACCACCCACCTCAGGATAGGTGACCTTTTTTTTTTTTGGCAGGTCCCATGAGTGCTGTGACTTGGCCTGAAACAAGAGATATGATTTAGAACATGCACTGGATTATACATATGCCCAGTTCGTCTGACACTTGTGAAAAGCCACTATCTTCCCTTCAATGTGCAAAGGGGACTGGAATGGTGAGACAAGTCCCTCTTGGGTGTAATATTACAGGAAGACTTTGAAAGGCATCTTGTTCTTTGGAGCTACTAATCCTTGAACAAATCTGGTGATGACATAGCATAGTCTGCTTAGTTCTCTCCCAGTTGGAGCAGGAATTGACCTCTGATGAGTGGTTTCCAATAAAATGCATCCAAATGAGATCAACTTCTTGCTTTGGAGTGGCTCTTATCCTATTACCAAGGAGAACATTTTGTTCTTTGGAAAAATATTTAGAATACTCACTCCTCTGATAATAAAAATAGCTCTGGTTTTCATCAAATCCTTCCACCATGCTACTAAATGCATATCCATTACTTGGTTTACTGGGTTATTAATTTATAACTTTGATTACACATGGCAACTCATCTAATATTGATGTTCAAATTTTATTTTACTGACATGTTAATATTTAATGTTGAATCTATAAAGGTAATTTAATAAGCCTGTTTACTTTAAACTGTATCCCTGCTTTAATAGCAGAACCAAATTTTACAAATGGAATTTATATTTTTTAAAAAGAGAGAGAGGAGTTAATTCTGAAACCATTGTGCAGAGTACATCCTATAACAAAAGCAACAATTTAAAGAGAGAAAACACAATTAAAAAATGTTTCCAAGGAGTACCTTGAAATCACAAAAGTGAAGTTTCATATAGTGTATATATTCCACTTAAGAAAATGCAGTAAAACAGTAACTGGCAGATGACAGATTACTAGATGATAGTTTTTCCTTTCCTTCCAGCCTCTCTTTTCCCCTCCCCTCCTTTCCCCTCTCTGTGCAACTCCCTGTAGCTCTCTCTCCCTCTCTTCTCTCTTTCCTTTTCCTCTCCGTTTATCACTAATATTCCAAGAGCCATGAAGATTATTTTGATTACATGGGATTCCTCAGCCTTTGTTTAAACCATTAGCAAGATTATAATAGAAAGGTTATCAAAATACTTTTTATGTGGTGTTACTCTATTTGGTTTATATCAAATCTATAAATACCAAATCTGCTAACATGGAATTTTGCACAATTAATAATTTGCTAAAGTGTAACAAATTCTAATTCAGTTGAATTTAATTCAACTGAAGTTTTAATCTACAAGTATTTGGATGTTTAATTTTGATCTTACTTTTATATTTAACCTGATTGAGAGAACAGGGGCACAGAGACTAGGTCACATGACTAGGAAGTGGCAAAATTGGAATTTGAAGCTTGACTGTTCAACTCCCAAGTTCTAACTCAAATGAGATGTTCAGTTTCAAGGAAGAGTGTAACTTTGGCTCAAGCCCCAAGTGCTCCCACCATTCATCCTATTATTGATAAAAGAAGAGGAAAAGAAGAAAAAAAGTGAGAGAACATGTGCTCAGGTCAGAGACCCTGCAAGACTCCTCCTCTTGGAAGGTGGGACAAGAACAGGAAGAGATGTCTATAGTTGAGGTAGGATCTACACAGGGCCCTGCATCCAAATACACAGCATGCTCTCCTCAGCCATTTTCTTTTTTTTTTCCCCTTGGCAATTTTCAAGTATCACCTTCCTCTTTCCTCTCTTGCCCCAAATATCCCTTACTGCCCCTTTTCTTGCAATTTTCCTTCCTTCCTCCACCAAGACAAGAAATAAAAATGCTTTCTCCTCCCTAGTCACATTTTCTTTAAATTCAGATAATTTATGATTTTCATTTTCTTGCTTAGAGTATGTGTCACTTCTGATTAACAGTATTTATTTCTCATCATTATTACATGTTTTACCAGATCCTTTGCTCATTATTATTTTCCATTTTCTTCATCTTACCCTCCTTGAATTATTTTTCTGATATAAATGTCATTTGTTTATAAGACTTCTTTTTTCAATGTTTACAGTACTTTATTTTTGTCCTTTTCTAAATTTTATTGATTATGCTGTTACAGTTGTCCCATTTTCCCCCTTCACTCCCCTCCACACTGCCAACCCCCTCCCATCCACATTCCCCTCCTTTAGTTCATGTCCATGTGTCATAAAGTCTTTAGCTTCTCCATTTCCCATACTATTCTTGCCCTCCTCCTGTCTATTCTCTACCTACCATCCATGCTACTTATTCTCTGTACCTTTTCCCCCCCTCTCTCCTCCTCCCACTTCCCTGTTGCTAACCCTCCATGTGATCTCCATTTCTGTGGTTCTGTTCCTGTTCTAGTTGTTTGCTTAGTTTACTTTTGTTTTAGGTATGGTTGTTACTAACTGTGAGTTTGATGTCTTTTTTTACT
The DNA here is from genome assembly GCA_004024845.1 of Tonatia bakeri. NCBI lineage: Eukaryota > Metazoa > Chordata > Mammalia > Chiroptera > Phyllostomidae > Tonatia > Tonatia bakeri. The sequence continues at coordinate 62,679 of PVIA01009269.1, forward strand.
GTTCATATTTTTAATCCTCATTTTCTTAGGTAAGTCCCTTTAACATTTCATATAATAAGGGCTTGGTGATGATGAACTCCTTTAACTTGGCCTTATCTGAGAAGCACTTTATCTGCCCTTCCATTCTAAATGAAAGCTATGCTAG
>PVIA01009270.1:0-62788 GCA_004024845.1 Tonatia bakeri
GGGAAGATAAGTAACAGGTCCCAAATGAAAGAACAAGAGAGTTCTCCAGAAGAACTCAATGAAAGGGAGGCAAGCAATGTATCAGATACAGAGTTTAGAATAATGATTATAAGGACACTCAACAGCATGAAAAGACATAGAAACCTTAAAAAAGAACCAGCCAGAAATAAGGAATGCAATATCTGAAATAAATAATACACTGGAAGGAATAAACAGTAGGTTAGATTAAGCAGAAGATCGAATCACTGATTTGGAACACAAGGTAGAAAAAAAACACCCAAGCAAAGCAGCAAAAAGAAAAAAGAATTTTAAAAAATGAAGAGTTTAAGAAACCTTTGGGACATGAAGCATAACAGCATCTACACATCCACATCATGGGAACACCAGAAGGAGAAGAGAATGAACAAGGGATCAAGAACCTTTTTGAAGAAATAATGACCAAAAAATTCCCTAACCTGGAGAAGGAAAAAAGTCACATAAGACCAGGAAATGTAGAGTTCCAAACAAGATGAATCCAAAGAGGCCCACACCCAGATGCATTATAATTAAAATGATAAAGGTTAAAGACAAGGAGAGAATCTTAAAAGCTGCAAGAGAAAAGCATTTAGTTACCTACAAGGAAGACCATCATCTCACTTTTCAACAGAAACATTTCAAGCCATAACGGTTTGGCATGGAAATATTCAAGATGATGAAAAGCAAGGACCTATAACCAAAGCTACTTCATCCAACAAGGCTATCATTTAAAATTGAAGGAGAAATAAAAAGCTCTCAGACAAGACAAGTATGTCTGTTTTTACCTCTTACTGAACATATAGTACTGTAAGTCCTAGCTATAGCAATCATCAAAGAAGAAAAAAAAAGGCATCCAAATTGCAAAGAAGTAAAACTGTCTTTATTTGCAGATGATATGATACTATACATAGAGAACCCTAAATATTCCACCAAGAAACTATTAGAACTGATAGATAAATTCAGTAAAGTGGAAGGATACAAAATCAATATCCAGAATCATTGCATTTTTATATGCCAATAATGAACTATCAGAAAGGGGTGTTGGGAAAATTAGGCAGATACATGCAGAAAAATGAAACTAGACCACACACAAGAATAAATTCAAAAGGGATTAAGACTTAAATGTTAGACCCAAAACCATAAAATTCCTAGAAGAAAATATAGGCAGTAAAATCTCAGACATTATTCATAGCAATATTATTTAAAAAAAATTTTTTTAAATTTTAATTATTGTTGCAGTACAATTTTCTATCTTCTACTCCCATCCCAACCCATCCACCCAGTCCTCTCCTTCTCCCTCCCATTTCCACCCACCCCTAGTTTTTATCCATGTGTCCTTTATACTTGTTCCTGTAAACCCTTCCCCCTTTCCCCTGAAATTCCCTCTCCTCTCCCCTCTGAACACTGTCAGTCTGTTCTCTATTTCAGTGTCTTTGGTTATATTTTGCTTGTTTCTTTGTTTTGTTGTTTAGGTTCCTGTTAAAGGTGAGATCATATGGTATTTGTCTTTCACTGCCTGGCTTATTTTGCTTAGCATAATGTTTTCCAGTTCCATCCATGCTGTTGCAAAGGGCAGAAGCTCGTTCTTTCTTTCTGCTGCATAGAATTCCATTGTGTGAATGCACCATAGTTTTTTGATCCATTCATTTACTGATGGGCATCTAGGTTGCTTCCAGCACTCGGCTATTATAAATTGTGCTGCTATGAACATTGGGGTGCATAGGTTCTTTTGGATTGGTGTTTCAGGGTTCTTAGGATATAATCCTAGCAGTGGAATTGCTGGGTCAAAAGGCAAATCCATTTTTAGTATTCTGAGAAAATTCCATACTGTTTTCCATAGTGGTTGTACCAGTCTGCAATCCCTCCAACAGTGCACTAGGGTTTCCTTTTCTCCACAACCTCTCCAACACTTGTCATTTGTTGCTTTGTTTATGATGGCCATTCTGCAATATTATTTCTAATATATCTCCTCAGGCAAGAAAAATATAACAAATTGGACTATATTAAACCAAACAGTTTTTGTACAGCAAAGGAAACTACTAATAAAATAAAAAGACAACCCACTAAATGGAAGAACACATTCATCAGTGCATCTGCTGTGGGGTTAATATCCAAAATTTATAATGAACTTATAAAACTCAACACCAAAAAACCAGACAACCCATTTAAAATATGGGCAAAGGACCTAAATAGACACTTCTCCAAAGAGGACATACAGATGGCCAATAGACATATGAAAAGATGCTCAATGTCACTAATCATCAGAGAGATGCAAATTAAAACCATGAGATGTTGCCTCACAAGGGTCAGAGTGGTGATCATCAATAAATCAACAAACAAGTGCTGGCGAGGATGTGGAGAAAGGGGACCCCTTTTGTACTGTTGGTGGGACTGCAGACTGGTACAGCCACTGTGGAAAGCAGTATGGAGATACCTCAAAAAATTAAAAATGAAACTGCCTTATAACCTAGCCATTCCACCTCCGGGAATTTATCTGAAGAAACCTGAAACAACACTAATTCAAAAGAACATAAATACCCCTACGTTCATTGCAGCGTTACTTATAATCAAGAAAATATGGAACCAGCCCAAGTGTCCACCAGTAGATGAGATGGATAAAACAACTGTGGGACATTTACATAATGGAATACTATCAACCATAAAAAAAGATAATTTTACTCTCTGCAACAGCATGAATGGATCTGGAGAACATTTTGCTAAGTGAAACAAGCCAGTCAGAGAAAGGCAAATGCCATATTATTTCTCTCATATGTGGCATCTATTGAACAAACTGAACTAACAAGTAAAATAGAGACAGACTCATATATAGAGAGCAGGCTGACAGCTCCAGTGCAGGGCTGGGGGTGGACAGACAGAGCAAAAAGGAAAAAGGACTCATGGATGTGGGCAACAGTGTGATATTTGACAGGGGCAGTTTATAAGGGAGATAAATGGTAACAGACAAAATACAATTAAAAAATTGACATATTTCCTCGTCTTACTTTTAAGTCAGCAGGTATCCATTAAACACCTACTGCCTTGGGGACACAACATAATGTACGCGGTCTCTGCCCCTCGAGTAGTTAGTCTTTCTTTCTTCCTTTAAAAAAATATTTTAATTATGTACTTTTAGAAAGAGGGAACAGGAGGGAAAAAGGAAGGAAGAGAGAAACATCATGTGTGAGAGAAACATTGATGGATTGGTTGCCTCAAGCATGCGCTCCAACCGAAATGCCGCAACCCAAACATGAGCCCTGAGGGATTCCAACCAGAGACCTTTGGCTTTTAGGGATGATGCTCAACCACCAGAGTCATGCTGGTCAGGGCGGGAAGTTACCTTTTTTTACATCAAATAGAAAATAAATGCTCACAGTGCACAGTTCAAACAAACTTGCAACCAAAAAATTAAGTTAGTGTCACATAAATTACCCGGCAAGTAAAGCTATTCGCAAATTTAAGTTCTCTAAGATGTATATTAATTAAAACACAACTACCAATTGGGAATGCGTTTATTTTGACATCTACACAGAAAACTGCTACATACAACGCGGGACATCAATAGGCATTCTGGAGAAATAGTAAATTTTTCTTTTGTCTCCGCCTCAGATGTGTTACAAAACCTGTGAAAGCGATCCGCGATACCAGGGCGAATGAAAACTTGCACCGGAGACATCAACGGGCTTGTGTCTAAGAAGCGGGAGGACTGCGTGGTGGGCTCAGCGAATACCTGCATCTGCGACGCGAAGAGAAACGCCGGACCACGATCATGATTATGAATGAGATTGTTTCCGCAGCGGCAGAGGCGATAACCAGGGACGTCACCCTACAAGTGATCTACCCCACGGTGCGGTTATCTCTGGCAGAGGCTGAGGGCAGAAGGCGGCCTTAGGCGGGGGGTCGGGGGAGCCACCGCGATGCGGGGCACAAAGCAACCCAAGTCCCTGCACGGCTTCCTAAAGCGCCGCTTCAGGGCAATGGAGACTCCAGGCTCTCGGGGTCGCGCATCCGGACACCAGCTCGGACGACAACATCCGGCTCGGCGGGCCCCGGACCACCCAGTCCGGCCTCCCCCGGTCCAGCTCGGCTGGGTCGACCCCCCGCGGCCAGCTGGCGGCGTCCCGGGCCTGTGCGTCACTTCCGGCACACGCGCCCGCCGGCTGTGAGGGACCGGGCCGGGCCGGCGCGCGCCGCTGCTCTGGGGCGCGCAGGAGGGCGGGGCGGGGGAAGGGGGAGTGTCTGCCTGCGGCCACCGGTCGGTCCCTCGGCTGCTACCGCCGCTATCCGTGCCGCCGCCGGGGCAGGGGAGTTCGCGGAAGCTCCGCGCTCAGAACCGGCCCAGTCTTCCCGCCGGTACTCAGGGCATCAGCTCCTGGAGGACTCACCGCCCTGACCTGTGCTGAAGCGGGAGTTGCTTCTGCCTGTGGAGCGGCGGGGACAGCCCCAGCCCCCATTCCCCTCCCTGACCCCTTCTTTCTACCGCCCCAGTCATGGGGAACGCGGCAACCGCCAAGAAAGGCAGCGAGGTGGAGAGCGGTAAGTCAAGGGCCGGGACTGGGGACCCTCCGGACAGGCCGGCGCGGGGCGCGGAGCGCCCCTCTGGGTTGGCGCCTCGAGGCCGCGGGCACGGTCCAGGCCTCGCAGCCACGACCCGGAGCTGCTTGAGGGGGCTCTGGCGACCAGCTACCTTCCTTGCTACCTTGCTTCCTCCAGGCGTGAGGGCTGGCCGCGAAGGGCCACAAGTAAAGAGGAGGGAGCGAAGCGGTCCCCACGATTCCTCTGCTCAGTAGAGAGAGGGGGACTCACTCATTCGAAACACTTCCTCAGATGTGGTTCGAATAAAGAAGTATCTTGTACCATCTCAGCCCTCGCTCCCCGCCCCCTTCTTTGGGAGCCACAGGTAGTGCTTTGGGCAGAATTGGCTCTTTTCCCTCCATCACTGTTGCAACCCAACCTTATCGCCTGGCTCTCGCAGGTGACGTTAATCCTGAATGTGAAACTATGTTTTAAAGATCCTCCCTCTTCAGAATAGGACTGGGAAATATGATAAAACTAAACAGGCAACTTTGTCAACTAGAGACAAAAAAAGCAGTGCAGGCTTGTTTTTCTTAGACATTCAAGAATCTGCTACAACTTAAAGGTCACTGGGAGTTGAAGAGCTTCCAGAATACGGTGGATTTCTTCTGAGATCTGAAAGTGCAGAAGGCCACACTTTATATCAAACAGCAAAAAACAAAAATAAAAAAAAACCGTGAAAATTGAATTTTTGTACGGCTGTACAGACATATAGTGGGGGCAAAAAAATAATTTTCCTGCCACCTTGTAAGTTCTTCTAACTGGGCTAATAAATTCACATGAGACGGATCAACAGGAGAAAACTCCAAGCTTCTTACTGACGTGGATTTGCTGGTACCGTAATGTATGAAACCTGAAGACACATCAGGCAGTTGAGGTTTATATGCCACTTTAGACAAGAAGTGGGCAGAGGTCTGGGATTTCAAAGGGAAAGTAGGCAGTTTACAGGTAGGTGAAAAGAGCCAACATGTGGTAAACAAATTCTTTCTGGGCCACCCAGAAACAGTGGGTTGTAGGGGGAAGTCTAACAAACAGGATACGTTTCTCCCTGTCTGACACTTTTAGTTTATATTAGGATGCTAAGATGATGCTCTTTTCCAGTAAGCAAGTTTTTCTATCTGAATTCCTGTAGTCAGGTAAAGTAGGAGGGTCAAACTTTCTCTCCGAGTCTTTTTTTCTTTATAACCAGTTTAAAATGTGCCTATATCCCAAAAGGCACATTTTGGAGTGGCAAAACTTTGGTCCTTCTCAATATATAGTATATCAGGATTGTTGTGTAAAAAAATTTATTTGCCTTTGTCAGGTTCAGCTTAGATTTTAAAATTCAGAATGACCAAATAACAAATCGTATTTGTTATATCACGAGGAGTAAATCACATCTTAGCACCTGAGGGAATGCCTGATAATTTATTCAAGTTTGCGTAAACATATCCTTTAATGTTTCTATGTTTGTAACATGTTTAATGTTAACTTTGTAATTTAGCATGAAAGATATAGTTTGTTGGTATCGATAAAGCAAAATTGATTTGGGAAGATTTAGTCATTCATTTTGTTTAAATAATGAGATCAGATTATGTGGTGTATGTTTCACTAATAAGGGGTTGGTGTTAATTTTCAGGAGCTCCAGAAAAGTTGGATGTACAATCATACGAATTATCAATGAACACACTTTAGTATGTGATATGGAGATTTTAAAAATCCATTGTAGAGGTAGAACTTTCATTATCTTTTTTCAATTGCCCAAATGCAGTAACTAACTATACTATATTATAAAATATAAAGAATGTAGAAAGTGTTAAGAGTCAATTGTGCCTGATGAGTTGTCATTTTCGCTTTTAACTTAAAGCTATATAAATTTAAGCTAAATCATGTGCTAATTGCATTACAAAAAGTGTGATTGGTAATTGAGTCATATCAGTGATTTTTAGCAGCAAGTGCTGGCCTGTACAGTGTTCATATTGATAGCAGGCCCTTCTGTGACCTGTATACAGTAGCCTCACCTTATCGACAGTTGCTTTTTGTCTGTTACCCACGGTCAGTCGCATCCCCAAAAAATTAAATGGGAAATTTCAGAAAAAACAACTGATAAGTGTTAAATTTGTGCTATTCTGAGTAGCATGGTGGAATGTTGCACCGTCCCACTCCATCCTGCCCAGAACACCAGCCATTCCTCTTGTTCAGCCCACTCACTGGCAGTGGCCATCTTGGATATCAGGTTCACCGTGTGATGCCTCAGTGCTTGTCTACGAGTACCAGTATAGCACCCTAAAGCTGTGTCTCACTACGTAGATCATTCTCCTCACTTCATCTCGTCACACAGGCAGTGTACCAACTCATGTTATCACAAGAGGGGTGCATGTCATATAATAAGATATTTTGAGAGGTGGACCACATTCACCAAACTTTTATTACAGTATATTGTTATTATTTTTTATTTCATTATTAGTTATTGTTAATCATTATGTCTACTTTATCAATTAAACTTTATCAAAGATATGTATGTATAGAAAAAAATAGTATATATAGGGTTCAGTGCTACCCACAGTTTCGGGCACCCACTGGGGGTCTTGAGAACGTATACCCCATGGATAGGGGAAACCACTGTATTTCTGTTATTAAGTAACCAAATCAGTTCTCCCCAGATGGTAATAATCTGAAGCTCATAGCTATGGAATAATCTTGGATATTTGCAGAAAACATAAGGGAAACTTCAAATGTTTACCTAAATATTTTAAAATTGTTCCAGTGAATAACTTATTTCCTAAAATTTAACTATTAGTGATATCTTGGTACTTACATTTGCCAGCTTTTTATGTAAGTTTATTAATGGAAACCAAATGTCATTTTAGTACTTTGAATAAATCCTGTGAGGTGATAATAGAAAATATTAAGTGGTGTCTCATAGGGACAACTATTTGAAATACAGTAGGTTGATCTGTCATTTCTATTTGGAGCAGTGTTATCAGGTGCGGGTTGCTACTGTTCCACTGTAGTGAACAAAGCCGTGTTATTGATATATCTTAAAATTTAATGAGATAACTTTATCAATTATATGTTTGTGTTCTTTTAATTACTCTTGAAAGTATATACCTTTCAATATTTTATTGTATTTATTTAAACTTAAGTGGATACATAAAAGCATAAAGTTTTAGGAATGTAAGTGATCTCAGAGATCAGCTTATGTAATCATTCCATGTCACAGCCGAAGAGCCTTACCTCTGAAGAAGCTGGAGTTGAGAACATACTATTAGTGATATCAAAGTGAGGAATTGCCCTGACTCCATTCTGCATCACTAAATGATCCATTAATACGATGTCTGTCCAGAAGGTATCCAGCCATGTAATATGAAAAATAGAGACATTTGTTGAAGAATATACAAGAAAGATTGTACATAGGACAATATGCCTCAGTCACCTTCAACATAGGTACCTTGGGACCTCACACAGTTCCCCCAGTCACCCTAAGCTGCCCCATTTTATTTTCCTGAATCTCACTGACAGTCTGAAATCTCTTCCTTTTCAAAGGTGATTTTAGTTTTGGGAAAAGCCAGAGTCACAGGGTGCCAAATCTGGGCTGTAGGGTGCTGAATCACCTGAGTGATTTGATGTTTTGCCAAAAAAACCTGCATGAGATGTGATGCATAGGTGGGTGCATTGTCATGATGAAGCTGCCAATCACCAGTTGCCCATTGCCCATAGCTGTGTCCTTCTGAATCGTCGCAGGGAAACGTTCACACTTAACACAAAATTTGATGCAGATTCGTTGCTTTACTTGCTTAGTTATTTTGAATGCAATCGCCACACAATACACATGCTCACTCAACTGCATCTCCTCCCCACCCCCTACTGACTAGTACAGTGAAGTCATCATTGTTCACACACACACATTCCAGTCCACTCTCCTTGGCTGCCAGGTTATATTGATGTCATACAAACTGTTCTCTTTATATTAACAATGGCTGGATTTTTTCCAGACAGACCTCATACATATATTTTCAAAATGTCTACCAAGTATATTAGTTTCATTTGGGCATCATGTGAGTATCTAGTGTTAAGACTGAAAATGAACATACAAAAGTTAACTGAAAAGCAAAATATTATAGGTACTAACCTCAAAGAGAGTGAAGTTAGACGTGTGAAAACTACCAATAGGAAAATGTTTGATTTTAAAAACTGATTTTAAAATACCAGGTTGATTGAGATTTGAGGTTTGATTTGGACTGTGTTTCATATAGGTGACTCTGGAGCTTAATTCTAAAAGTATTCCAGAAGACGAAACTGGGCATAAAGATATCTGAGAACAGTCTTGGTTATCTCGACAACCTGGTGCCTATGTCGTATTCTATTGAAACTTATTCCTCTGCTATTAAAATTAAACATTTTCTGGAGTATGACTTAAAAGCTGGAGAGATTCCATTCTCATCTCTACAGTTTCAGGAGATGACATTAAGTTAGGCACCTGTTGTACTGTAGTGAACTAGAAATTTGTATTGATATGTCTTAAAACTTAAAGAATAACTCTTACCATTACATGCTTGTCTTACGTATTTTTAAAAATTACTCTTGAAAATAAATATATGCACTTCAAAATTTAAATGTAGTTGTTTAAACTTCATCTAATATGCAAAAACATTAATGTTGGAAAGCGAAGGGTCACGTCAAGGAACGTGTATAAAGGACTCATGGACAAAGACAAGGCGGGGGGGAGGATTGAATGTGGGAGGTAGGGGTGGGTAGGGCACAGGAGAGTAATGGGGGAAAAATGGGGACAACTGTAATTGAACAGCAATAACATTTTTTTAAAGATAAAAGCGAGTATATAATTTTCTGAGAAGTTTTAAGCTCTTGTCATTCAAAATTGTTTTGATTATCCAGTCTCTCACTTTTTCATTTAGCCACAGTCACCAACATAAAAAAAAGTGACACTTATTTTAACCTGTTTGTGTTTTTGTTAGTTTATTTCATTAAAAAAAAAAAAACTGTACCCCACAGTTTGCCTGTGTGGCTTTATATTGCACTCTCATGGCAAAGGTGATAAGGCCTGTGGGTGAAGTGTTGGTAGAGATTTGGATGTAAATCCTCCTCCTGTGGTTACAAGTGGTAGAGCCACACTGTGTAACCTAGTGTTTGCATAATGATCTTTGATTGTTTTCCAGAGTATCTCTCTGTCTTAAGAACTTAAATAGAAATTAATCAATGTCACCAGTAGACTAGGTTCAAACAAAATGCAAGTTTCGTAACAACTACATTTTTAATGGATTCTAGAGGGATGGGAAGGAAGTGAGAAAGAGGGAGAACACATTGCTCTGGCACCTCTGGCATGCTCCCCAACTGGGGACCAAACCCACAATCCTGGCATGTTCCCTGGCTGGGAAGCAACCTTTCCGTTTGCAGGACAACTCCCAGCCAACTGAGCCACACCAGCCAGGGTATAACAACTATGTATTTTTTGAAGGCTTACTATACACCAGGTTCTCTAAGTGCATTGCATGAATAATTTCAGTTGATCTTTTTAATCCTATGAAGTAATTTATTTATTTTTTAATTTTATAGTTGAAGAAATGGAGGGTCAGAGAGCCTAAATGACATGCTTAAAGTTGCAGGTCTCCTAAGTCAAGGAGCAGCATTTGAACCTAGGCAGCCGAGCCCCAGACCCTGAAATCCTAGCTACTGTGCCAGACGGCTGGGTACCTGGTGGAAAAGCTGGCTCTGAGACATACAGCTTAGACTTTACGTTGTTTCAGTTCATCATCAAGTATAGAAATTTTGGTTGTTTCAGTGGTGCCTTTTTTTGGATATATTAAATGAGCATTGTTTTTTCCTTCTAGCATTCTCTAGATTCAATTTTTTTATCTATACAGTGAGGACAAAGAATTAAATTACCTTGAAAGTCTTTTCAGATTCAATATGCTATAATTTCAAATTAAGCCAGGTAAAATTAGTTTTATATACTGAAAATATTTATTACTATTTGTATTTCATCATTTTTTTTTGGTAAATGTATGCCTTTCCCTCCTGTTAAATAGCCAATCAAAAAGTTAGTATTTGAACTTGTATTGATATTTTTTAAGTATTTAGAAACTTGCTTTTTGCCATAGTTGAGAATAGCACTATTTGATGTGAACTTTCAGCTGTGATGGGAGTGATCCTATCTGTGTTGCATAATGTGGCAGGCACTTAGCAGCATGTAGCTATGGAACACTTGAAATGTGACCAGGGTGACTGAGGAACTGAATTTTTAACTTATAGGTGGTTATTAGTATTTGGTATGTTGGACAGCAAAGATATAGAACACAGCAGTCTTTACATAAAATAAAAATGCCAATGCATCATTCCATCATTTTGGGGGATTTGTGGGTCCTCACAAGTGTAGTGTAGATCAACAAAAATCTGGATTTGTCTTTTTTTTGTACTAGGAATTAACTTATTTCTTCAGCATTTTCTCCGAATAAGCATTTATAAGCTTAGTGAACAGATTATTATAGTTTAGTAATTTGTAAAGTTAATTACAGAGTTACCTTTCATATTGGGCTCTACTAGAATTAAAATTTTATAGCTTTTAATACTGAATCTCAGTGAATCTATTTTTACTGAAAATTTTTGTAGATTTAAATGTTGATTAGGAACAAAGTGATCTCATAGCTTACTCATATCTTTAAACCTTTCGATTATAGACTTTTTAAAAAATGAAAATGAGTAGCAGGTATTTGTTCTAATTCACTGGATTAACAGAAGTATTTAGGAGTAGTCTTCCTTGGTTTACAAAATAAGAAAAAGAATTAAAAATTCAAAACAAACAGCAGTATAATTTCAATAATAAGTACATATTATCTCATCCAGTTTTGTAATTCATTTTGTACATATTATCTAATTTATAAAATTATTTTCTGGTCAGGAACCATTTTACTTGTTCTCCTGGTCAGTGACCTCACTTAGATATAAAAGATTGCAGCTTTTTACCACCAGCAGCAGGATGACTGGACGCCTGAAAGCCAGCTCAGGGAAGAAGCCAGCCCTGGCTGAGCGGCAAAAGCTGCGTATGGAAAGATCCTAGGTGAGACAGGGTAGCTATTCAGATCCTGTCAGACAGTCAGGAGTGGACCATAAACCATTCTGAAATCCCATTGAATTAATAAAATAAAACAGTGTAACTTACAGAATTACATATCTAGTTCATAACAAATGTTAGTACACATATGAGATCAGATTTCCTCGGAGGAAATAAATCTTGTTTTTAATGAAAAAAATTATGTTAAATAGAAAAATATGGAATTTATGGGAGGTAAATATACCGAAGTCAATATATAATTTTGAGTATTTTGTCTTAATTTTAAAAATAATTCCTTCAAGAGTGTCCTATATGGTTCTTTTCTTTGTCCATCTATTCATTCATTTATTCCACACAATTGAGTTTCTAATATAACAGCTGTTACAATGCTTTCATAGAAGTTCAGTGGGGGAACCTATTGGAAGTATGGTCATTTATACTGGGGTGGGGAGGGGAGGGTTCAAAATGAGTTCAAAGAGGAGGTGAGCCCTGAATAAGAGCATTGAAAATGGTAAATGATACAGGGGAAATGTGTTCTGTGTAGAGGGAGCACAGAGTGAGCAAAGATGCAGAGGAGTGAAACAGCATGGCATCTCCAGGAAAAAGAAGTAAGCTGCCCATTAGGACGAAATGTTAGAAGTTAGGGTCAGTGGTAGGGAAGAGGGGAGACCGTATGATAAAAGGCGAGACCGAAGATATGGACAGAGGCTGTATAATGGAGTTTATCCCATAGACCACAGATGGCCAACACAAGGCCTGCATGCCGAATCCAGCCCCTCACCTTGTTTTGTCCCACTCAGCACCTTGTTTCTACCTGGCAGCAGTGCTGAGCTCCTTGCCCCTTTCTAAGGAGTAGTTACATTTATACAGTCCTAAAATTACATTCGGCCCTTTGAAGGCAACCATGACGCTGATGTGGCCCCGGTGAAAGTGAGTTTGACACCCTTGCCATAGACATTAGGGAGCTATTAGAGTCTTTGAAATAAGGGAGAGACATAAAATTTGGCTTTAGAGGGATTGCTTTGGTGGAAATGTGAAGATGAGTCACCATGAAATGAGGTGGGTGGAGGCAGGAAGATCAGTTAGAAGACTTAATCACAGGAGGGGCTTTTAGGGACTGAATCAAGGTGCTAGAGGTAAGGATCTAAAATGTGGGAAATTTGGAAAAGTAAAGTGAGTGGACTGTATGTAACTGACAGCATGTGGGGAGTTAGGAAAAGAAGGAATCAGAAATAACTCCCAATTTTTTAGCTTCTGTATCTTGGTGGGTGGATGGTGATTCCAGTAGTAGAGTCAGAAATGAATATGTGGGGAAGAGCAGATTTGGGGGGCATATTGAACTCAGGGTGCCAGTGGCATTTTTGAGAAATTATATCTTATTGGTTATTTAATTTTTTTTAAATTTTTAATTTATTTTGTTTTTAGCAGGGAAGGGAGGCAGAAAGAGAGGGAGAGACATCAATGTGTGCTTGCCTCTCATGCATTCCTTCTGGGGACGTGGCCCGCAACCCAGGCATGTACCCTGACTGGGAATTGAACCGGTGACCCTTTGGTTCACGGGCCGACACTCAGTTTACTGAGCCACACCGGCTAGGGTTGATTGGTTGTTTTGTATGTGGATGTTATTTTAGTTGCCCAGCCATGGTCGAGGGGGTGTGATTTTGGATGGTCAAGGGATCTTTTCTACATTTCACCCTCATTTTGCTCCCCGTTTTAAGTTCCCCCTATTTAGAAACTACAAAACTATAATATCTATTAATATTAGTTAAGAACTATAGCTAGTAAAGGTTTAAATTTTTTGTTTTGAAAGAGTAAAAGCTAAAGCACTGATGAGAACAGTGTAACTTTTAAAGACACAATTTAAAGTAATATGAAATATTACTTTCATAATTAAAGTGTACATCCTGTAAAATATTGAGCTTTGTAGAGTCATGCGGAATAGTGGAAAGAACATGTAAAATATAGTACAAACATATATTAAGTAAATCAGTATTCTTCCTCTAGAGTCTTTTAAAATACATATTAAAAAGTTAAGGTGTAATTTAAGTAAGAACATGAATATAGACTAAGAAAAATCTAAATTCTGTTTCCTAATACATTCTGTTACTTCACTTTGGACAAATATTTTAATATCTCCAAGCTATGCTATAAAATTAAGGAAGATGGGTTTGATAGAGGCTGTGATGTCTTTATAATCCAACGATTCCAGTGTATTTATTAAAAGAAAAAAATGTGCATTTTAAAAGGAGCAAATCTTGGGATTAAATTATAGAAGGCTCTCATAAAATAATGCAGGTAGAGGAGTGGTAAATGAGTCTCAGTGTGAGCAAATATAAGATAATTATTTAGGGAATTTTTTTGATGTACTTAAAGAATGATAGTCTCTAAATTTTGACTTAAGAAATTTCTGAATCACTGTTTTGATCTTTGAAGCTACTCTCATGTTCTACAGATAAAGGGACTATCTAATTTTTGGTCATTATTTCCAGTATACTGGAAATAAAATGTGAAACATTCTACACTTAATATAAACCCTTACAATACAACGTGTAGTGTGATGTTTTGTGTAGAACAGATCCAGAAAGTTAAGATCAGGGGCAGCTAATAGGAGTTAAGAGAAAGGATGGTCTATTGTATGAGGATAAACTTAAAAAACAGAACAAAACAAAAAACTTCAATCTAGAAAGATTAGGGCTACATCATCGAAGCGTATAAATCAAGTAATATAGACATACAAATCTTGGCTTGTTCACCTAAATTTGAAACTCTAGATCTCATGAGCTATTCCTCAAAATTTATAAAAGTTAGTTGTAGAGCAAATACAGGGAAGTACAGTAAAACATTGATAAGCTAAGCTTAGAGAATAAATATATTTAACTGATTTGCAATCATTTATGTGATAGGCAAAACATTTGTGCTTATAAATTTTGTTAGTATTTTTATCAATTGCTAGGACAATTTATTGTTTTTTTCCTCTTTTTATGGATTTTGTTATTCCTTCAGCTTTTACAACTACTGAGTTATAGCTATTAAAAAATAGATCTTCACCTTTTGCTAATATTGAGGTTATTATTATAATGCAAATAATAATTTTTCCCTGATGTGGAGGTATAGCATACATATTTATATTTTAATCTGTTATAATACATCCATTTAATTATTTTTAAAAATTTTTAGATGATGGGGGCTAAATAGTTGTCTTTATGTAGCTCATAGACTTTTGGAAGATCTGGATAAGTAAATGAGAATTTTTAGGAAGTATAATATAGTATCTTTCCTGTAGTAATAGTTTGGTTCATGTTTTGGTTGTAATGTAAATTAGTTTCAGAAATGCTATCAATGCAGATAGTTTTCTGAATCAAATGTGGGACTCATAAAAAGAAATACTAGTTGATAATTCACAGTGATGACTGTATGACTCAGTAGCATATTTGACAATAGGGCTGCCTTAGGAAATCCAACATAGATGTCAGATCTTCGCCTGACTTGCTGTAACTATCTGTTAAGTTCCAAGCTTTATGGTCATGGGTTAAGGTTGTATTCTTTGGTGCTTACTATTTATATGATGTTAACTTTTCAATGACTCCTGAAACTTTTCTTTTCCTGTAAGGCAACTGTTGAATCTAAACGTTGAAGTCTTTGGCAAGTCTGTATTCCCATCTGGAGTTTGTCTTCAAAAAAACTAAAGATACTGTCTTGAGAGCTCATTATTTTAGGGCCTTAACAAAACGAGTATTCAGTTTCTATACCATATTATTTTTAAGTATTTATCTACGTAGCATCAACACTGTTGTGCTATGTGAGCCACAAACTTGAGAGAACATGTTTATACAGATATTACTTAGCTTCTTTTGTAGGAGCCAGTACTCCTGATGATTTAGCTCCTTCAACCTAATCCTAGCTCAACTCTCTAGATGAGTAAAAGACATGAAAAGTTAAACTGGGGAATAATATGAATTCCTGTTTGGGCTGTAGTCTTGATGTTACTAAATAAACCATAGTTTGACAGATAGACTGACACAGAGATATAAAAGTCTTTTGTTTGTTAGTCATTCAATCATCTCGTCCTTCTCCTCCAGTACTTAGTGAGCACCTACTTTGCACCAGGTGCCATGCTCATCTGGAAATGCAAACATGCGAATGAAAGTAAGACTTAGTTTCTTAAGCTGTGGGGCTAATACATACAGATATTTATGGTAAAGTTCACAATGATACACAGGCACTTGAGATTGATACTTGGGTAAAAATAAAACAACAGCTTATATAGGAATAAGTATAGAATTTCTGAGATCGTGCTGGGAAGTAGGCTGTAATTGACTGAAATAGAAACTGGTTTTGAGTCCATTTTGGAGATATTTACATCTGTAATTGTAGCACTTACACCAACATTGATTTCTCAGCTGTTCCTCCTACTACACATTGTGATCTGTAAGGGGAGAGGCAGTATCTACATTGTTTAATGTTTTGATCCCTAGAATTTGGCATAGTTCCTAGCTCATAGTGAAAGCTAAAATCATGGATAGTTAAGTGAATAAAAAATTCAAGCCTATTTTAGAAGTATTTAGCCCCCACCCCCTCAGTTGGCAGGTACTTTCTCTGTAATGTTCAGTATATTGATTATTTGGGTATATTAGTCAATTTACTTGATAAAAGGATACCTCTTTCCTTCTCTTCTTAGCACAAAGTTTATTTGACATTTATATGTCAAAATTATATCACTCTTAATTGGTAGGAAGAGATTGGTCTCACTCTTCAGAGAGGAAGACATTGGATTAGGGAAAAGCATTATGTTCCTAACTGCTGGGAAAATTCCTGCTCATTTGAGGCCTGCTGTGGTCTGAATGTTTGTGTCTTCTGAAAACTCATGTATTGAAATCCTAACTTTCAAGGTGATAGTATCAGAAGGTGTGGGACCTTTGAGAGGTGATTAAGTCATGAGGGCTCTGCTCTCATGGATGGAATTTGTGTCCTTGTAAAAGAGGCCTGAGAGAGTTCTCTTGCCCCTCCTACCACATGAGGTTACATTGAGAAGATGACTGTCAGTGAGGAAGTGGGCTTTCCCAGACACCCTGTCTGCCAGCCCTATGACCTTGAACTTCAACCTCATCAGAACTGTGAAAAATAAATTTCTGTTGTTTATAAGCCAACCAGTCTATGGTATTTTGTTATAGCAACCTGAACAGATGAGGCTGCTACCATTCAGCTGCACCACCACTACTACATTCCCATCCTGTTGCTGCCATTCACCAATTTTTTGCAGATTAACATACGATTGAGTTTACCTATCTTTTCTTGAATTAAAAAAATATATATAATTGCATATTTAAGTGAAAATATATTCTTACTGTCTGTGGAAATGTAGCTTTTATTAACAGCAAATGTTAATTTATCTAATTGAGAAAAAAATCAAATTATTCCCCTCCCCCCCCTTTTAAAAAATAAATTAACTGACTATCCTTTGAGAATTTAGAACCTGGGTATGTAGGCAATCAGAAGTTACTAACCCGGGTACTTAATACTGTTATTCTAGTATCTGGATCATGCTGAGATTCAGAAAATAGTAAAAGTGTTCTCGAAGAGGCAATAATAGGTGTTACAATGTATTTATTTAAGCTCACTGTTACTTTTAAAATCTTTCCTAACCTGCAAAATGGAGACAGTGCTGAGTCGTGAGATTTAGGTATATATGTCTCTGTTGGCACCTAGAATATGATAATAAATAGTAAATCGAGCCCTGGCTGAGTGGCGCAGTTGGCTGGCGCGTTGTCCCATACACCAAAAGGTTGTGGGGTTGAGCTCCGGTCAGAACACTTGCCTACGTTTCAGGTTTGACCCCTGGTTGGGGCAAATATGGGAGGCAACCAATCAGTGTTTCTCACTCACATTGATGTTTTTCTCCCTTCCTGTCTCTCTAACATCAATATATATATCCTTGAGGATTAAAAAATAGTAAATATAATGTTTTAAGGGAAATCTTTAACCACTGTTTATATAGAGTGAGCACATTTTTTAACAAGTCTGATTGCCAGTCAATGGACAACTAGAAATAGTAAATAAATCTAATGGGGTAATTACACATTATAAGGAGATAATTTGTATTCATAATCTCATGATCTCCTAGAATAAAAAGGTATAAAAATTTAGGGAGAAATTTTAGTTATCCATGAAAACTTTAAAAATTACATAAAATAGCTTATTTCTCACAATAACCTTATGTAATAGATACTATTGTCATCATTGTCATTTTTTTTTTCTGGTAAGAAAAGTTAAACAAGGTTTCACGGCTAGTTACATGGCACAGTTTCATGTAATGCAGCTGAGTTGATCTTATTCTAGAACCTCTACTCATAATCAGTGTTACACTGTTCCCCTAACATGATGATGATAATTTTCTTTTAAAAATTGTGCATTTGAAATTGTTCTAGAATCCAAAGGGCCCTTAGAAGATCCTTGTACCTGCCTACCACCTTGTTGGAATATTAGTACTCAGCTTTCCCTGTGTGCCAGGCAGTGTTGTCAGTGCTGCATGATACCTCCTAATTTAACTTCATAATCCGTTGAGGTACAAACTATGCTTGGTTATGTTTTTAATTTTTTATTTATTGATTTGAGAGAGAGAAACATTGATTTGTTGTCCCTCTTCTTTACACACTCATTAGTTGATTTTTGTTTGTGCCCTGACAGGGGATCGATCCCACAACCTTGTTCTAACCAGCTGAGTATCTGGCCAGGGCCTGGTTTTATTTTATGCAAGAGAAAATATAGGTGCAGAGAGGTTAAGTGGGTTGTTCAGAGCTACATAGTTAGTAAGTAGCAAAGCAGGGATTTGAACCTAGGCAGTGTAACTCTGAAGTCTTCGTTCTTACCCGCATGCCATGTTGGCTACTTTTTAAAAACTTGTACATTTTTGTATTTCATTAACTTATCTCTTTCATAATAATCTTTCCAGTGTTGGTAAACTTATTACTCTACAAGGCAGTGTATCAGTCGGGGTTACACTAGAGAGATGATGTCAAATGGATATATATGAGCAGATATATTGCAAAGAATGACTTACTGATTGTGAGGTCTGGCTAGGCAAGTCCAAAATTCACAGAACATGCTGTTAGGAAGGGCAAGCTGGAACTCTGGGGTACAGACTGAAGCTACAGTCCACCGCTGAATTTCTTTAGGGAGCCTTCAGTTTTAAGCAGAACTGAATCAGGCCTACTGAGATTATCTTGGATAATCTTTACTTAAAGTAAACTGATTATGAACTTTAATCACATCTACAAAATACCAGCAGAGCAAACCTAGGTTTGTGTTTGATTGAATCGCTGGAGACTGAACCCTAGCCATGCTGACAATGAAAACCGATCCTCATGTACTGTGGTTTCTCTTCAGATGGTAAAAATCGTCTACCTTTTAAAACTGATCATCACAAAACAAATCAATAAATAAAACCGATTATCACATCTTTTTGTTTGTTTTAACCCCAGAGTGTGTATAGGGAGGAGTGGGGAGGTGGATTCATTTTCCTAAGCTAGAAATGGAATCCTTTATTTTCCTTTTGACCTTCATTTATTTCTTGATCACTCCTACCACCTCCTCAACTCCACCCTCACCCCACAGTGTACAGAAACCACATTACCTTAAAAAAAAAAAAAACACAAGCCTCAAAATAAAAGGTTCAGAAATTACTGAACCAGGAAATCTATGCTGAGGCTACTGCGTTTGAACATAAAGCTGATTACTTTTTATATGGCAATGTAACTGGTTTTAGTGTTCATGGATTTCTCCCAAGAAGCTAGAAACTGAGAGGAAATCCAGAGAAATTTCCAGGCAGATTTTATTAAGTTTATTGTCTAGCACAAGGAAGTCGGCACAGAGGAAGGAAAGGCCCTCTGAACTGACTTGGGGGCTGACTCTGCTTGGCTTGCTTTTATAAGATGGGCATGAAGCGGGCTTGGATGAAAAGGCAGGCATTTAGAAAAGGGCAGGCTTCTGGAATTTTCCATTTTGGGGTTGACGATGTCCTTTCCTAGCTCTGCTGCCCCGTAACTATGGCAAGATGGCCGACCGCTCATTACCGCCAACCAAAAAAGTGTGTGTAACATTAAAACCTTGATCAGCTGTGCATGTGGGTCAGCAGTTTAAGCAGGCAGTTAGAAGTGATATAAAATCAGCTACCTCTGAGAGTTTTGGAATAGAGAGTGGAGGGGTGATGACATTTTTGCAATCAGCTTATTCTGACCACCTGGTCTTAACTTGGCTTCCTGGCCACCAAGTATTTTGTGTTCCCTGTCCCAAGACCTTATGTTGCCTCAATAAGGGAGTTACACAGTGGAATCTCTGAATTCACTGACATTCTAACAGGAAGTTAGCGTGGAATTCTTGTAGGAATTTAACTCATTAAATACAAGGAGCATTGGCCCACATAATTGATGAGATAATTAGTGTTTAATAAAATACACAATTCTCTCTTTAGATTTTTAGATGCAAGGAGGGTTTTAGAGAGCGCTGCCTGCAGATATATATGTATATATAAAATATTTATTTATATCTTTACATTTATCCTATGATAAATAAAATTTAAAATGCTATAAGATTTTTTACCAAGACATAGATTTAAAATGATGCAAAGCAATGTGTCATAAACCTTCAACTAGACTAAAAGGCTCTAAGTTTAAGAGCCACACAGACCCTCTCCATTAGACAGTTGGGGTTTCTAGAAATAAGGACATTGTCCAGTAGCCGTAGCCTTACCTGAGGCTCAATGTAGAGATCTTCTCAGAAAAAAAAAATGTAAGTGTGGCTTTTTTCTATTGGAGTTGATATAATTTGATCATAAGGAACCTAGAGTTTTTAAAGGGATTTCATCACTCAGATTGAAAGGGGCAGAGAGCTCATAATGGAGGAAAAAAGTCTTGGGGGCTTCAGCCTCCTGCGGACAGCAAAGAGGCTGAGAAGCTTGTCAGCTCTAAATATAGACTGTTTCTTATGAAAATGAGAAACGACTCAGAGGATGCAATCTAGAAGCCACAGAGTAGAGCTGAGAGACAGAGAGCCACCCTGGGACTAATCAAGGAACTGGTGGCATGTGCCCCACTGCATCTCAGAATTGCTGTTGACCAGTGATTTATGTGCCTCTTTTCTCTCCCGTTTTGCATTTCCCATTGTATTTTCTATTCTGGTCTCACTGTTGTATCATATATTCACTCTGTGTTGGGAAGATAACTTGAATCTTTAGTTCACAGGTCTTCAGATTAGAAGAATCATTCCTGAGGAGCTGCATCTAAGAATCTGGATCTGAGGGGCCTCATCTATACCTGTCTGTCTGTACCTGATTTAGATTAGACCCTGGACTTTGAGCCAATGTTGTGATGGGATGAGACTTTGGGGGCCTGGGGGTTGAATATATTTCAAAAAAATGGAAGAGTGTAAATAATAGGTGGCCAGAGGGCAGACTGTGATAGAGTAGAGAAGGCTGCACATTTTCAACCACCCTTTTCAGTCAGAGGCATAGTTAATTTCTTCACCCCATGGAATCTGGGCTTGGTCCATGATTGTTTAACCTACAAAATACAGTGCATGTGATGCTGAGTCAGTTCTAGGCTTATCCCTTTGAGAGAACTGACAGCCTCTGCTTTCAAAGAAGCTACCTACTATGTAAGAAGTTTGACTATTCTGAGACCAGCCTTTTGTTAGAAGACCAACTAGCCACTTGGAGAGAAAGAAGAGAGTGCACATGAGGAGAGGTTGAGAGAGAGAGGGAGAGAGATTGAGATTGAGAGAGATTGAGATTGGCTACATGAAATAGTAGCACCTGGCACTAGACAAGTGAGGAAAGCTTTCTTAGACCTTTCAGTCAGGCCAGCCTTCCACTGAAGCAGATGAGTGAGCAGCTCAGCCAGCAGTGAGAATTGGGATTTGACATATGACCTCAGTTGGGCTTTTCCAGCCACGCTGTAGCTGTTTGAGCCACCCAGTTTGGACCCCAGACCCCAGAGAGAGATGAACAATTCCTACTGTACCTTGTCCATTCTTGAGCCACAGCATTGTGAGCAAAATATAGTTATTGTGTTAATAGTGATTTTTTGTATTTGTTGCATAGCAATGGATGACTGAAACACAAATGAAGAAACTGAAATACAGAAAAATTCTATCACCTGCCCAGAGACAGTAAGAACTATTGTCATCAGTTGCATTTTTAACTGCCTATGTCCCTGTTCTTTCCAGAGGATCCTCCAGAACCTCCTCCCATCATTAGCAAACCTGCCTGTACCTACAGCTTTTCCATGTAGTGGAAGTTGACTCCCTAGCACCTTACATTTGATAGTTGGACAGTTATTGGTAGCATAACTCCTTGACTTAACTACAGAATCATAATATAATTTGACATATAGCTGGGTACTATTTTTTAAAAATAGCAGTGTTTTTAAAAATAGCCATGGCTGGTGTGCCTCAGTGGAGTGAGTGCCAGCCTGCGAACCAAAGGGTCACCAGTTCCATTCCCAGTCAGGGCACTCGAGAGGTAACCACACACTGGTGTTTCCCTCTCTCTCTTTCTCCCTCCCTTCCCCTCTCTAAAAATAAAATCTTTAAAATAAATAAATAAAATAAAAATAGTGGTACCTTCTCCTCTGAGCTCTTTGAAAAACAGATTCCTCACACAAAAGCTTTTAGTTAGCATCTGACTTAAAATTTCTTACAGGAAATTCAGAATAATTTATATAACATGTAAAAAAGTAAACAAGTTAGTACTCATAAAACATTAAAGTTTTTTCTCAAATGTCCTTCTAATTGCACTATTGATTAGAGGTCTTCTTCTTGACTATTCCTAGAACAGAATTCTACCCCAGTCACTTCTCCCTTCTGGATATTTTCTTCTGGAACATCAAACTCCTTCCCACCTTCTTAATATGCAGAGAAACTTCTCTCACAGGAAAATCAATCTGACATCAGGGTACTGTTACTTGACTTCTTTTTAAACCTAGAGTGAGTTTATTAAACTTTTTTCTTAAAGGAACTTTCATAGTAACTATTATGAAAGTGAAAATTTCCACTTATCATTACTTATGTATTAGAAAAAGAGAAGAAAATCTCAACCAGAATCCCACCATTCACAGATAACCACTGTTAGCATTTTTTCTTCAATATAGTAGTCCCCTTTTATCAGCTGTTTCACTTTCCATGGTTTCAGTTAGCCACAGACAACCACATTCCAAAAATGTTAAATGGAAAATTCCAGAAATAAACAGTTCGTAAGTTTTAAATCTTGCACCATTCTGAGTGTGTGATGAAATCTCACGTCCTCCCTGGGATGTGAGTCATCCTTCTGTCCGGTGTGTCCACGCTGTGTGTGCTCCCTGCCAGTGAGTCACTGAGCAGCCTTCTCAGTTACCAGATAGACTGTTGCAGGACTGCAGGGCTTGTGTTCAGGTCACCCTTACTTTACTTAACGATGGCCCAGGCACAGAGGTGGTGATGCCAGCAATTTGGATTTGCCAAAGAAATACCATAAATTGCTTCGTTTAAGTGAAAAGATATGTATGGATAGGAAAAAACTTAGTATGTATAGGGTTTGGTACTATCCTTGGTTCCAGGCATCCACTGGAATTCTTGGAATTTATCACCCATGTGTAAGGGGGAACTACCATATATCCTTTTTAAAAATATATGGGTGAGTTTTAACAAAAATGGGATTATGATGATAATAGTATGTGCTCATTATGTGTCAGGCACTATTATAAGTGCTTTAATCAGGTTTATTTCATATAATCTACATCATAGTCCAGTGAGGTCTATACTTTTATTAACCTTTTGCAGGTAAAGAAAGTGAAACAGTTAAGTAATTTGCCCAAGCTCACATAACTGAGATTCAAATGCAAGAAGTCTTAAATTTAGAGCCTGTACTTTTAAACCATTAACCTAACCTGCCATCTGTATTAATACAGTGATGTATACTTTAGTTTTATTTTGTTTTTATTTTTATGTTATGAATTTTTCCATGTAGTCATATTATTCTGTAGGAAATTTTTTACATTCAATATATTAATTTTTTAAAAATAATAACATGTATAGAACTAATTTTTAAAATTCTACTTCAATATTAACCATTCTCTCTACTTCCAATAGCATTGGTCCATCAGTTTTGCTTGTTTTGTGAATTTAATCATATAGTACACACTCTTTCATGACTGGCTTCTTTTGCCTACCAGTTTATAGAATTCATCCCTGTTACAGAGTATAGTGGAAATTGTCTGTTCTCTCTGCTGTGTGGTATTTTATTGTTTGAGTATATCACAACCTATCAATACTGTTGTGAGGTGTGATAAGTGTCCATTTGGCGTTAATATAAATGATGCTGCTGTAAACATTCTGGTACATGTATTTTGATCAATATACATGTGCATTTCTGTTGAGTATAGTTGTGGATATTAAGCTTTAATACAAATAGTTTCCTAATGTGGTTATACCATTTTGCATTACTACCAGCATTGTATGAGAGTTTTGTTGTTCTACATTTTTACCAACTTTCAATTTTTTTCTTTATTTGCTTTAATTATTGTGATAGGTGTTACAATAACATTTTTATGATACATGGTATTCCATTGTGTAGAGACATACTGTCTTTTTTAAAAAGCAGCTCTTACTGCTGGACATTTAAGTTACCTCCATATTTTGAAAAGTATAAATATTAATATTCTTGTAGATTTATTTTTTAATTTCTGGTACATGTTTCAAATGCACATAATTGTACAAATAATTTGACAGTTTGTTTCACTGATATAAGAATGAGTTATTATAACTTTTACAACTTCAGTTACTTAGTAAAAGATGGCATCTCATACTTTATTTTTTTATTTTATCTTTAATGTATTTTTTCCCATTACCATTTAGTCCCTTTATGCCCGCCTCCTCCCAGCAATTACCACACTGTTGTTCATGTCTATGAGTCCCTTTTTCTTTTGTCTCAATGCCTTCACCACCTCACCTCCTGCAAGCTGTTACCCTGTTCTCTATCTATGAGTCTGTCCCCATTTTCCTTATTTTATTAGTTCAGTTTGTTCCTTAGATTCCACATATGAGTGAAATCATACAATTGCTAAGATTTCAAAGCAGTCCATGTGTCCATTAGTAGATGAGTGGCTAAAACAACTATGGGACATTCACACAATGGAATACTACTAGGTTGTAAAAAAGAACATTTTACCCTATGTGACAGTATGGATGGACTTGGAGAACATTATGCTAAGTGAAATAAGCCAGTCAAAGGAAGTGAAATAAGATATCTCATATTTTAAATTTAAATTAATTTTATTTCTAGCAAAAGTTGAAGATTATATTTATTGGTAATTTTATATTTTTAATAAATAACCTATTCTCATCCTGTGCTTATATTTCTATTGAAATGGTTGTGAATGTCCACCTGTTAACACTGTCAACCCTTTCCTGGCTCTATATGTTAGAAACTTTTCCTGTTTACCTTTATTTTTTTAAAGATTTTATTTATTTATTTTTAGAGAGGGAAGGGAAGGGGGGGAGAGAGAGAGACAGACAGACAGACACATCAGTGTGTGGTCGCTAGGGGCTGTGGCCTGCAGCCCAGGCATGTGCCCTGACTGGGAATCAAACCTGTGATGCTTTGGTTCACAGCCCGCACTCAATCCACTGAGCTCCGACAGCCAGGGTTCCTGTTTACCTTTAAACATTATAAGAAGTTAAGTTTTTATATAAGCAAGTTTATATCTTACAGTTTTTGTCTTTGATATCATGCTTTAAAAGGCCTGTTCATATATTCAACTCTTGCATTCTGCTCTTGTTCCCATTAATGTTGTATGTTTGTGTACACATGCATGTTAGATGTATATTTAATTTTTTTCCCATTTAAAAAATAATATGAAAATGTGAACTTACTTCCTCTATGCTATATTATTTTCTTCTCAAATTCCCTTCAAAACAAACTTCTTAAGTAACAAGCTAACTTCACAGCTTCCACTTTCTTACTTTCTGTTTACACTTCAAATCCCTAGTTTGATTTTTATTCCTACCTGCTCTGGCAAGCATCATCAGTGATCCTCAAGTTGTTTCTGTTTGTGAGCTTTTTTCCTTTACTCTATAATAGAGTTTCTTTTTTGTTGTTGTTAAGAAAATTTTTGTGGTTTTATTGTGTCATGAGGCATTGAAACATCAGAACAAATCAATATCTGAGTGGTGAGGCAGCTGCCTTGTCCTTCACTCCTCTGGGTTACTAGAGCAACTTGTCAGTACATTAAAGAGAGAGAGAAAGAGAGAGCGAGAGAGAACTTTGTGCTGGTACAATACAAACTTCTCCAGTCAGATGTAACTACTGTAGCATCCAAACATCATGCACAATACCCAGGGAGCAGCCTCGCACTGCACCCACTCCCACTGTAGCCGTGCTCGTTTATTCAGAGCATCTGATATTTGGAGCATCTGGAGGAGTGTGGATAGTATTGGCAAGAGGAATGAGCAGGAAACAGCCTGAAAGCCCGGCTGGGAGGAAGCCAGGCAAAGTTGTGCAGGGCAAGCCTGAACATTGGTGCAAACCCAAGCATTGCTGATGTTCTTTAACAGGAATATCTGGTGGCACCCCATGATGGGGTCTTCATCGGCCTTAAGCTGGCCCACAGCCATGCTGATGGTGCAGATATCTGGAGGGGGCTGATGGTCCTGCACCACGATGCTGTGCTGGACTTTCTGGAACAGAAAGCTAGACAACTTCTCCACAGTGGCAGCTTTCCCCTGGAATTGGTGTCGTTCCCATGTAAAGGATGACGTGTCAGTGTAAATTTTGCCTAGCTGGAATCTGTCGCTGTCAGATAACTGATAGTAATATTGAATGAAGCTGGATCCATTCTGCTCCCAAATTGGCCCGCCTCCCATTCCGGAGTGTCACCCAGCCTCACTGAGACCTGAGGAGCTGGTACAAGGTGGCAGCGACGGCGGCAACCCCATGAGTTTCCTTACTCTGTTGTGTTTCCCCAAATGAGTCATCCATACAAGTACTTCAGCTACCGCTACATCCTGTTGCTGTATTCTCAACTTGGTGACCAGTTCATATCTCCAGTCTGTTCTCGGGGCATATCTGATTTTTACTGGACGTGTCCCTTGAAAAATCAAGTTGAGGAAAGCATCTTTTCCCTAAATCATAAACCCTATTTTGGTACAAATGGGGAAATTCCCTGTCATGTAAGTCAGAAATCTGGGAGTCATTCTTAGACTTTTTCATTTTCCTTATCCCAACCTCTCATTGGTGATTGGCTGTTATTACTGATTTATCCCATAATTCCCAATTATACTTTTTCTAGCTTCGTTAAGATATTTATCATCTCTTTCCAGGATATCTAAAATAGTTGCTTAACATTCTCTCCACCTTTGATTATCTTGGCCATCTCCCTAATCTGATCTGGTTACTCCCTGCTTGCTTTTATGTTTTCGCTGGACCCCATATGGGATAGGGTTGACTGTGGTGTATATAGGATAGGATTATTCTTAGCCTGACATGTAAGGCCTGTCATGATTTGGCTTCTTTCTTTTGTTTGATTTCCTTCTTATTCCCTTCTTTTATAGTGCTTTTTAAGACATGATTCCATGTGTTCTCATATATATGTGGGCTCTAATGAACAAAATAGAAACCGAGGTATAGATATATGGAACAGACTGACAGCTGTTGGAGGGGAGGGGAAGGGACTAGAAGAAAGAAGGTAAAGGGATTAGCCAAAGAATATATGCGCATGACCCAAGGACGTGAACAACAGTGTGGTGATAGCCTGAGGGAGGTGGGGAGTGGGGGGCTAGGTGGAAGTGAAAAAGGGGGAAAAATGTGGGGACAACTGTAACAGCATAAAAAATTAAAAAATAAAGAAAAATATAAAAACTATTCTTTCCTGACTGGTATGACTTGATTGGGTGTCATCTTGCAAGCAAAAGGTCGCTGGTTGGTTCCCGGTCAGTGCATATGCCTGGGTTATGGATTCATTCCCGGTCAGGATCTGTGTGAGAGGTAACCAGTGTGTCTGTCCCTCTCTTTCTCCCCTCCCCAAAAATAAATAAATAAAATCAGGCACATGCACACACAACAGCACAATAAAACATCGTTGTTACTGTGATTTCACCGGCATTGTTGCTGACTTTAGCACTGAAAGTTTTGTTCAGAAATGTGCCCCAAACACAAAATTATTCTTTCTCCACTGCTAGTGCATGTTTATTAAGATATTACAAATCAATTTTTATTGGTTTAAGTAAAACAAATCAATTTACTATTGGAAAAATATATGGGGTTAATTTAAAACTAAAAATGATTTTGTCTCTCGTTTCCTGCTTGGTGTTATCCATATTAATACCTTCTGTTAGTATGGATTATTGAAGATTTGATTAGTATGGATTATTGAAAAATAATCCATTAGTATGGATTATTGAGGATTACTGTACCTGATCTGTTCTTCCATTATTTGACATTATAGAAAATCTCACAGGAATTAACCAAGGATATAAATGATATCCATGCATGATTACCAATTTCTTTATTTTATTTTACTTGGTAAGTATGCTTCTTTTTAAACTATAATTTTTGAAATGCACCCCCATTCTTTTCTTTCATAAGGCCTTTACCCATCTTGTTTCCTGTCTGGAAGTTGCTTTATCTCTTCTCTTTTTGTGTAATTAACCCTTCATCACATCCTTCACATTTCATTCCAATCATTCTGTTTTCAGGAAGGTGCTCTCTGATCTTCCCACACTAGGTTAAGGTCTTTTCTTACATGATTTCATAGGATCATGCTACTCTTTTCATAGTACATTCTTACTCACTGAACTGTTATGTCTGTTTTTTCTCTTCATGAAACATAGCACATAGTACTGTGCTTGGCACATAGTGGACACTTAAGAAATCCTCAGTAAGTAAAGAGCTTCTTGATAGGCAAAGGAAGATAATCTGAAATATTTTTCAGAGAGATGCTTTTCAAAAATATAGACATAATGACATATCTAAATGTTACTGTAAACAATCTCTACTCAACCTATGAAATGATATACCAACTGGTACTTATATTTTTTATTTTCTATTTACTTCTAATATAAGATTGGGAAGATTGTCATTAAAATACTTCTGCTTTGGTAGTAGAGAATATTAATTATTTCCCTGAAGATAATTACAACTATGTACCTCAACTTCAGGCCAGGGTTTATTTGTTATATTAGGAGCAGTGTGTTAATGAGAAACTAATATTACAAGGGAGTTTGGTGAACTTGGCTCAAAGACAGTGAAATGGAGATTGTTTTTGAAGAATTGAGAACATATTGGTGTAGCAATGAATGTCTGTTGTCAGCATTGCTATCAGCATTGGAGGTGAGTGTCCATTTCACAGTAGATAATGTCCAAAATGGGTTGCTTTGCAATGTTGCTTGCCTCGTTTGGCTTTTGCCTTAATCCCATTATCCAGTCTTCCTAACTATGCATCTATTTTACATATCCTCCCAAGAAAGGCAGCTAGGGATCTTATTTGTATGCATATTTCATACAGTTCCCAGGAAACCAATGCAAAGTACTCTTAAGAAGTATAATTAAGCTCTTAGGCACAGGATTCAAGGAGTATGTTCAGAGAAGTGTTTTGGCACAGAACTCAAAAAGAAGGTGATCCAAATTCTGTAAGAAAAGGGGTTGACAGGAAATATTTTCAGTGTGTAAAACTGACAGGATTAATATCCAGAATAAGAGGGTGGTAATGGGAGGGAAGTTGGGAGGGAGGGGTGGGTGGGCTAGATTGGGAGTAAAGGGGAGATAACTGTACTTGAACAATGATTAAAATAAAATTTTAAAAAAATAAAAAAAAATTACCAGAATAAAAAAAAACGATGAAAAATGAGGAAGAAAAAAATATAGTCAAGGATATGAAAAGATAAATTACTGAAGATAAAATTCAGATGATCAGTTGACTAATGAAAATGTATTCTACTTACATCAGTGAAATAGGACTTTAAATGAAATGTCTTTTTTCATTTACTAGGTTAGCAAAGATAAACAAGTCACACAGTATCGTGTATGGCAAGCACATTGAGTGTAAACTGGGTAGCTGCTTCTGAGCTAGTTTGGTTATATCTATTAAACTGAAAATGGCTGTAAACTGTGACCCAGAAATTCACCTTTTAGATATCTTCTGGTTAGAAACACTTATATATGTGCCCAAAACTGTGTGTTAAAAAATAAAGAAAATGTTAAGTATTGGTAAGGACGTAAATAAATCAAAACCCTCATACGTTGCTGGTGGATATGTAAAATGGTGCAGCCACTTTGGAAAACTTTTGGCAATTGTCAAAATGTTAAGCATTAAATTACCATACCAAGCAGTTTTCTTCCTAGAAATCTATCCAAGAGAAATAAAAAAACACGATCACACAACTTGTACATGTATGTTTATAGCAGCATTATTTATGATAGTGATAAACTAGAAACAACTCAATTGGTGAAATAGAAGGTGGTTTATCCATATAATGGAGTATTTTTAACCAATAAAAAATAAAGTATTGCTACATGCTCTGACATGGATGAACCTCAAAAACAAGCTAATTGGAAGAAATGAGACAAAAGGACTGCATGTTGTATGATTTCACTTACATGAAAAAATAAAGAGAATTGGGATCATCTTCTTTTTGAGTAAATTAGTGCTTGCCCACGTCTAGTGGTGGGAATGCAGACTGACCTCAAATGGGCATGAGTTTCCTTTTGGGGTGATGGGAAATGGTCCAAAATTAAATTTATAAATTTACTTTAAGAACCCCACTGGCCCTGACTGGTGTGGTGCAGTTGATTGGAACATCGTCCTGCAAACCAAAAGGTCATGGGTTCAATTCCTGGTCAGAGCATATATCTAGGTTGTAGGTTCAGTCTCCAGTCAGGGCACATACAAGAGGCAACTGATCAATGTTTCTGACATTGATGTTTCCCCCCTTCTGTCTTCCTTTCTTACTTTTTTGCTAAAATCAATAAGCATGTCCTCAGGTGAGGATAAAAATAACAACAATATTAAAATAAAAAGCTTAAGGATTATACACTTAAAACTGGTTAATTTTATGGTATATAATTTATAGCTCAATATAATTTTTGAAATGGTTAACAGTTGGAGATTTTATAAACACTGTAGCATGAGATAATAGGTCAACACTTGTATGAAGGAATAACTGAAAGAGATTATGACCAGAGACGTGTCATGACTTTCAGAAGAAATACAGATAATGGAACACAGGGAGTAGGGGAGAGATGGGTGGGCAGGTGGGGAGAGGGTGAGATACCTATGTTCATTATCACATTCTTGGTAATAATGGAAACTGAAATAACCTTAAGACCCATTAATAGAGAACTAGCTAACTAAAGTATGGTGCATTTGGGGAAAAAATCTTGCAAAAGGATAAAGAGAAGAAAGTAGGGAAATCAGGAGGGAGAGTTCAGATGTTCATTATCACATTGTTTGTAATAATAGAAACTGAAATGTTCCAGCCAAGATGGAGGCATTGGTAGATAGACTTTGCTTCCCCTCACAATCAAAAGAAAGACAACAAATTTAAAAACAGAAAACAACCAGAACTGCCAGAAAATCTAACTGTGTGGAAGTCCGATGGCCAAGGAGTTGCAGAAACATTATCCAGACCAGTCAGTGGGGCAGAGACAGGCAGCTGGGGTGAAAAGGACGCGTGGAAAGGAGGTGGCTTACAGACTGGGCGGTCCCACATTCATGTGTGGATAAGCTGGGAGGAACAACTGGGGAGCAAGACTGACTGCACAACCTAGGGTTCTATCACTGGAAAGTAAAGTCTCAAAACCTCTGGCAGTAAAAGTCTGTGGGGGTTATAGCTGCAGGAGAAACTACCAGCTTCACAGGAGAATTCATGGGAGAGACCCATGGGATCATAGAACATACACAAACCAACCCACCCAGGAATCAGCACCAGAAGGGCCCAATTTACTTGTGGGTAGTAGGGGAAGTGACTGAAAGTGGGGGCAAGAGCTGAACAAGCAGTATTGTTTTCCCTCCCCCACATATAGCACCACAACACAGTGAAGCTAGAGCTGGAAGTCACTGAAATACTTTCTTTCATGGTTAGGAGCTAGAGCTGGAAGTCACTGAAATACTGGAAACCTTATTTCCATGACCATGCTTGCCATAAAAAAATATCCAAAAAAGGGGCCCTCTATCTTCTAAATATTGTAGAAGTGTGTCTGATGGGGAGGATTTTACTTGCATCCAAAACTTGCAGAGTAGAGTTCAGGAAATATATTTTGTGCTTTCCAGCCCCTCCTACTATTACAGCATAGAAAGGATGCCAGATGAGCCAATTTACATCACTCAACATGGTCCACTCCTTGGCTGTTCACCTGTATGTACCCTTTTACTGACATTTCCAGACAACAACAGCTATCACAAAATGCTATATCTAATTTAATGCTACTATCCTGTTGGGGACCGCCCTGCCTGGTCTCAGGAAGCTGGGACCCCCTGTAACTTAGGCTGAATAAGAGACCTCAGGACCAGGAGCCACTAAGGAGACAAAACTTATTCCCCTGGCATGAACGCTACCTGTTTGGTGCTTGGCCTTTAATGCTTGATCAGTTAACCAATGACGGGTAAGACTCCTCAAGGGAGGGGCAACCTAAGACAGGTGCTGACCACGTAAAGGCCTCTGGAGTGAGACTCATGAGGCTGTGGAAATGAAGGGGTTGTGGAAAGGAAGGGGTGATCGACATCAACCCCTGCCCCCTCTAAGCCTGAGTCTTTGTACTTAGATGTGAGAAATCCAAGTCTCCTGGCTGCCTCTGTCTCCTGCCCTTCTCAGGGCTAAGCAAATAGCCAAAGGGGCAGCTCAGACCTGAGATGGCGGACCCTCAGGGTGATCAGGCCTGGGACATAGAATATGCAAGATCCTGTGAGATCTGTTTGCTGGAGGATGTTATTAACTTAGAATTTGAAGGCACAGACAGGAAACCAAAACTAGCCCTTTGAGCCATGTAGCCCTTTCATATGATAAAACTCCAATCTCTGCCTGGAATCACAACAGGGACTCTGTTAGCATCTTTGTAAGTTACCTGTCCCCTTTGATCCTTTCTGCCAGACTGAATCCACAAACCAAGTCTACTTTCTCAATAAAAACCCACTGGGGTAAAAGAATGGGGCGCTCCCCACTTGGAGAGTGGCCACTCCGTTCTTCCCCACAGAAAACTTCTGTGTATGATTATTTCTCGTGTTTTGACAAGCCATGCACAGTGTTCGGCTTCTACCTCCAAATCTGTCAGTCCCTGTATCAATTTCTGGACAATACTCACCTCAGTTGAGCCATAATATCACAGTGATTCTCTGCTGCCCTAGTGCCAAATTATACAGTTGGCCATCACTGTCACACCTTTCATTTCTGTATCATTCTCCAAATAACTGTTACTGTGACTGGCATAGCTAAAAAACCTGATGCAGTTTTAATATCAAATATCTGAAGAAACTCTAGAACTGTGGAAAAGCCAAAAGTAGTTGTATAAAATGTAAAAATTTATATGTGAAGCCTAAATGGCCCCATTCTGCCACCTTCTGGCTGACTTTGTATCTTGTATTGCTATGAACTGAATGTCTTCGGACTGTTCTGCCATGGTTGGCACCAGATCATATTTTAGGGCCTGAGAGATTTCAGATGGGGTCAGTCTAAGCTATAATATGGGTCTAATGACTTTTGCACGTACATGTTTTTTAGTTCTAAAATGTGTCAGAGTGTATAGAATCGGGTACCACATGGTGATGTGTGGGGTTGTTTCCTCTAATTGTATGTAGTTGCAGCTACTTTTGGCTTTTCCACAATACTAGAGTTTCTTCAGATATTATTTGATATTAAAACTATATCAAGTTTATTACCTATCACAGTCGCAATAATAGAATTTTTTTGGAGAGTGATATAGATATGAAAGTTATTAAATTACTGCTAAGTTCTTATAAGAAAATTAATGTTGTATCCAACAATCACTTATTAGAACTCTAAAGGAGAAACCATGTACACGTTAGTGAAATCTTAGTACTGCATGTCCTTAGTTTTGTGACTCTTCAGTGTATTTTTACTCAAAAATTTTGGTAGAGGTTTAAAACTGGAAAATGTAATTTGTTTAAAATAAGTATGATATACTTCTTGGGAGGAGGTAGGGGGAAAGAATTAAAATAGAATATATAATATTGCACTTTTGTGCCCTTTTCAACACACTTTACATCTCTGTGTCTCTGGGAAAAGACAGTAATACTCACCTTAGAGGTAGATTGTTGTGAGAAATAAATATGTCATTTACTTCCTGTCAAATGCTTAAAATAATGCTCGATGTGTAATAAATTGGTGTTATCATCAATCTTACAACATTTCAAATTTATTACATATTCTTATATATATTATAAGTAAATATATTCCAAGATACCCTGGACAGTGTTTTATATTTTTTACACTTTATATCCAATGTTAAAATAAAGAAATTGAAGATAGTGGAAATGCATAGTCTTCTAAAGCAGAACCATGTATGATACACTGGGGCCTAACAAAGGCCCTCTGTCTCTGTCTGGGACTCACTGTTCACTCGAGAAACCTGAAATTATCTCAGGAAAGAGCTATGGTTTCTTTTAAACATTTAATCAATTCAAAAATATATATTGAATGCTTACTATGTGATCACCATTGTGTGGGATTCTAGAGGTAGACAATTATGGGTGAAGCACACAATAAGAGTTAGAAGTATAAACATGTAATTATTATGCAGTGTGGTCAGTACAATAATGTGGTAGTTAATGTATTTTAGGACCTAAAACAGGAAGTAACATTGAGCTAGACTTTGAGTAACAAGTAGGAATTTATCAGGAGAAAGTCATCATATATATACACACACACGTCTAAATATATATGTATATGTGTATAAGTATATATGTACATATTATAAATGTTTATGTATGTGTGTACTTAAAAGGCCAAAGAGAGGCAGCAAGTATTTGAGATCCAGAGAGTAGCTATTCAAGAAGCAGGGATTTAGGCAGAAACCCAAATAGTGTTCTGCTGAAGAAGTGAAAGTAAGCAGATTTTACAAGAAAGGGAATGGGAATAAAATACATGAATAGAAGAAGAAAGGAATTTTTATTAGGGTTAATAAGTTAAGGAAGAAACTTCTGTAGCTATACATGGTGTTGCTAATTCTAAAGAATGTCTTTTTCGGTTTGAAAGTCAAAGTGTCTGCTCTCCTGTCAGCTTTGCAAACAGCTGTTTGAAATGCAGTGTTGGTTTGGCCCAGCCCAGTGGTGGTTCTGCTCAGTTGAAACATTCCAAAGGTTTGAGGAATAAGACCCATATGGCACATCTGGGGTGGCAGTGCCAACTCTGTTTACATTATTTTTCACACATAAATCAGACTTTGGTGGTTGACTTTTAGCTACTGGTTTATCTGCACATGCTCACATTTCATATTGGTACTACTGTACTGCCTTTCATGTCCAGAATGCTTTGTCACCCATCACCTGAAGAAGGAGATTTTCAAGCTTTGGTATCTTAGTGAGGAAGACCAGGCTTCCTTCATGGTAATTCTTCATAAAGGTAAACTGTATTTTTCTGGGTGGGCATTTGCACTGCTGCCATCTGAGCCTATAGATTCCTGTGTTCACCTCCCTATTCTGTGGAGCCACACCTCCCACTCTGTGGTCAGATACCTGATGCCTGGAGCTTGCCTTTGTCTATATTGATGACTGTAAATACATTACAATAGATGGCTACGTGGACTTGGCACTCTTCACACCCTTCACACTCTTGTGTGAAGGCAAGGAGTGACTCCATTTGTGTTGTGGTAATGAAAGTTGAAGGAATATGTTTCATCTTCTTCACTTATGTATCAGGGGTTTATTTAGAAAATAAACCTCCATGGACATTTGGATATGCTGCCTGACTGTAACATTGGCTAGTGAGTCGGTAGTGATTCAGTAAGAAGGTTCCATCCACATCAAGGGCTATAAGCTCTATAGGGGGACAGTGTCTGCATCAATCATGATTAGAAGTTTCATATTTTCGTATTTCATATATTTTAACACTCTGAAAATAGGATCCCACTTTTCTTACCCCTGTCACCTTATTACATTGAATTTTGTATTAGTGTTCTATTACTGCCATCAAAAGTGACCATAAATTTGGTGGTTTGAAACAATGTCCCTTTATTATCTCACAATTCTGTAGGTCAGAATTCTGGTCAGAACTCTTACCTGCAATTTCTGGGGAAGAATCTGCTTCAACCCTCATTCATAGTTTTGTCAGAATCTAGTTCCTTGTGGTTATAGAACTAAGGTCTGTGTGTCCTTGCTAGCTGTTATCTAGGGGCTGCCCTAAGCTCCTAGAGGCCTTTCTCTGGTCCTTGCACAGGGACTCTAGAATCTCAGAGCCAGCAGTAGGGTGCTGAATCCTTTTTGTGCTTGGAATCTGACAGTTTCCTATCCTGGCTTGCTTCTGCTTCAGGCTAAAAGGATTCTCTATTTCTAAGAGGTAATGTGATTAGATTGGGTGCCCCTAGATAATCCACTAGAACCTATTTTAAGGTCATTAATTAGTAACCTCGTTACATCTGCCAAGTCCACGTAGCCATCTATTGTAATGTATTTACAGATTTCAGGTAAGAGATGCAACAAATGGGGGCAGAGGAGAGGGTATTTTGCCTATCACAAATCCCTTAATTTTCAAATATGGTTTTGAACCAAAGCTGGAGATCGTATGTGCAAAGACATGGAGTTAAGAAAGGGCATTGTGTACTCAAGAAGTGAAAGTTAAGTTAGTATTATTGTTTGTGATATAAACTGGTGAAGCAGAGCTAAATGGAGTACTATTTAAGGTTGGCAAAGGTCCTTGATTACTGTGCTAAGGGTTTGGACTTCATAGGCAATGGGAAGGCACTTGAGTTTGTTTTTCTTTGGAATGACAGAAGATTGTTTTAGAAATATGATTGTGTTTTAATAAGATGACAAATATGATGAGTGGGAACTAAGACATTGGAAATTTGGAGAGAAAAGGAAATCAGACAAACTGTGACCTTTGGTATTCATATCAGACTGTCAGTCAGCATTGAGAGGGGGATTTATTTAATATTTAAAGTAAATTTAAGGTATTCTTTCTTCTCCTGGACAACCAGAAATATAAAAGAGTTAATAACAGATATGCATATGACTAAAATAGAATTTAGTATGCAGTGATGTGTTCCAGACTCATATCCAACTTTCTTTTTGAAGTCTCCAATTCGATGTCTAATAAACATGTTCAACAAAATCTTTCTTTGACTTCCAGTCAAGATGGTGGCATAGTTAAACACAGCTCACCTACTCACAAAACCACATCAAAACAACAACTAAAATATAAAACAACCTACTTGAAACAGTCAGATATTGAGTTGAATGGAAGTCTGATAGCTACGGAATTAAAGAAACCACATCCATCCAGACTGGTAAGAGGAGCAGAGACACAAAATGGGCTAGTCCCACATCCATGTGTGGTGATAAAAATTTGGGAGGGATATCTCAGGAGCAAGGAGTCCCACACCAGGCCCCCCAGCCAAGGTTCCAGTGCCAGGAAAATAAGTCCGCATAAATTCTGGCTGCAAAAACCAGTGGAGATTGAGTGGTGGAAGAAACTTCAGGAGTCCCAAGCAGATCCCCTTAAAGAATCCACACAAGAACTTAATCAGACTCACTCCCTCTGAGTTCCAGCACCAGGATAGTAGCTTGGAAGGCACCAGTGGCATACAGGGAGGAACTGAAGTGTCTGGCATCAAGGTGTGTGCTGGGGGACAACTTGCTCTCAGACAGAAAGATGGGCAGAGGCCATTGTCCCTTTTCTGTACCTGTCCCCCACAGAACCACAGAGCCAGCAGGCAGGTATCTGACTAACACTGTTGGCCCCACCCTGGGGATTCCCTATGACTCCATCCTACTCAATTTATGGGCCTACCCAAGCTGTTAACCTTGACTTTGCCATATGAATTGCCAGTCTCAGCTCATGCTTCACAACTTCCCAAAGCCTATCAAACAAGCAATAGCCAGCTTCAGTGGTCCCCCAGCCTTCCAACCCCCTTACTAAGTGGCCCTAGGCCTAGCACTAGCAGCAGCCAGCCTAGATTCAAAGGCTGGCTTCACCTGGGAATCTCCAAGCCCAGCACAAATAGCAGCCATCCCAGATTGCTTTATAGCTCAGGCAGGGTGTCCCTGGGTAGAACACAAGTGACAGCTGACCTTGGCCTGCACCACCTGGGGAACCCTAGGGCCTGTGCAACCAATGGACCACTACAAACCATGTCAGAGCACCACCACCCTGCCCCTACACAGCTGATTCTCCACAGAAGGCAGGGTTTGGCTATCAGTGGTCACAGCCAGTCCTTGCAGTGGATTGACCGGGGTAAATCCCTCCCATTGACCTGCCAACAGCAATAAGGCTCTACTACAAAAGGAGGGTTTATTCAGCCCACACAAAGGGTGTGCCTCAAGTACGCAAGTAGAGTGATAGGGGAGGCTGTGCCACTGGACCCTATAGGACACCTACTATGTTAGGCCACACTACCAAAACAAGGAGTCATAGCAGCTCTGTGTAATATATAAAAAACAAACATAGTAAGGTTGCTGAAATGTGGAGACAAAGAAATATGGCCCATTTGAAAGAGTAGCTCAAAACTCCAGAAAAAGAACTAGACAACGTGGAGATGATCTATTAGGTGCAGAATTCAAAGCACTGGTTATTAGGATATTCAGGGAACTTAGTGAAGACCTCAACAGCATAAAAAAGATCCAGTCAGAAACAAAGGATACAATAATTGAAATGAAGAATTTACTTATGGTTGATTTTGAGATGAGATTATCCTGGGTTATCCAGGGGCCCCACTTTAATCATGAATCCTTAAAAGTGGAGAATGTTTCCCAACTACAATCAGAGAGATGTGATATTTCTGGCTTTGATGATGGAGGAAGGGGCTACCAGCGAAGGCATGTTTGCGGTCTCTAGGAGCTAGAGAAGGCAAGGAAACAAATTCTACTCTAGACCCTTCATAGTGGAATGCAGCCCTGTCAGCATTTTATTTCAGTGAGACCCATGTCAGGCTTCAAAACAATAGAACTATGTGGGAATAACTTTGTGTTTAAAAAAAACAATAAGAGGATGAAACCAAGAATAAATCAGTGATTTGAAACACAAGAAAGAAAAAAATCACAAGAAGAAAAAAGAATCCAAAAAAATGAGGATCGTGTAAGCACCCTTGGGACAACTTCAGGCATTCCAATATTTGCATTATAGGGGTGCAGAAGGAAAAGAGAAAGAACAAGAAATTGGAAATCTATTTGAAAAAAAAATAATGAAAGAAAACTTCCTTAATTTGGTGAAAGAAATAGACATGCAAGTCCAGGAAGCACAGGGAGTCCCAAACAAGATGCATGCAAAGAGGCCCACTCCAAGACACATCATAATTAAAATGCCAAAGGTTAAAGATAATGAGATAATCTTAAAAGAAGCAAGAGAAAGGCAGTTAGTTGATGTGGACTCTAGCCAGTGGTGTCTGCAGTGTTGTGGATGTGACAAACAAATTCACACGGACTGCAGAAGTCCTCTGAAGAAAAGGGATGCCATGACTAGTCTCTGAGTGAGAGCGCGCCCCAACCCTTGCCTGGACGTGCTTTTATTGCTTTTCTGGGAGCATTGCATCAAGGAAGGTCCTCATTCATTATACACAGGTTCGCTTTAGGTGATTAGTTTTTACAGATAACAAAGAAAAGGATGTTGCAAATGCAAGGGAAAAAGTGGTTGAACTGGTTATACTCCATCTATGGGAGGTTTAGCACAGACTTTAGGAAGTTACTTCAAAGATATGCATTAAACATTTGCTGCCTTAATTCAGGGTGAAGGAGTTTTAGCAAAAGTAAGCCTCAAAGCATTCTAGATATAATGCAGGCCTGCTCTCCCATGGGAAAGCTGATCTGTGGGCCTGGCTCCTGTGTGCTGCCTCTCCTGTTGGTTTTCCAAACCAGGGCTGAACTACATTGGCCACTGCCATGCTGACCAGTTCCCTATAGTTAGTTGCCTACAGAGGAGTTCTCATAAGACTGTCAGTTGATTTCTCAAAAGAAACTTTGCAGGCTAGAAGGGATCAGCAAGCAAAGTCATGAAAAGCAAGGACCTACAACCAAGATTGCTCTACCCAGCTAAGCTATCATTTAGAATGGAAGGGTAGATAAAGTGCTTCCCAGACAAGAAAAATTAAAGGAGTTCATCATCCATTATTATATGAAATGTTAAAGGAACTTATTCAAGAAAAAAAAGATCAAAATTATGAACAGTAAAGTGGCAATAAATTCCTAACTATTGACAATTGAATCTAAAAAACAAAGTAAGCAGACATGAAGAACAGACAGATTCATGGATATGGAGAGTGCTATGATGGTTGCCATATGGGAGGGGAGTGTGGGAGAATTGGTGAAGAGGTGAGGGGATTAAGAAGTACAAATAGCTAGTTACAGAATAGCCATGGGGATGTAAAGTACAGTATAGGAAATACAGTAGCCAAAGAACTTATACACATGATCCATGGACATGAACAATGGTGTGGGGATGGCCTGAGGGGTGCTGTGTGTAAGGGGACAAAGGGAAAAATTGGGACAACTGTAATAGCATAATCAATAAAATATAATTAAATAAAATCCCCCCCAAATAAAAGAAATACTTAAAATCAGTAAGGTACATTTTCACCTTAGGAAACTAGAGAAAAAGGAGCAGTTTAAGCCCAATTCATGTGAAAGAAAAGAAAAACTACAAATTGGAGGGAAAATCAACAAAACTGAAAATGAATAACAACAAAGTTTAGTACGCAATATTTTGTTCTATAGTAAGATAAATAAAATTGTTAAACATTTAGCTAGTCTAATGAAGGAGGGAAAAAAGAGGACACATATTACCAATATCAGAAGTGGAAGTCGTATTATCACTATGGCCCTTATGGAATTAAAAAGTAATAGAGGAATACTATGAAACACTATGCCCACAAGTTTGATAAGTTAGATGAAATGGGTCAGTTTCTTAAAAGACATAAATTATCAAAATTCACACAAACAGAAATCAATAATCAGAATAAGTCTGTATCTATTAAAATTGAATAAATCTTAAAATTATAATTAACCAATTTCCAAAAGAAACCCCAAAGCATCAGGAGCACGTGGATTCACTGATGAATTCTACCAAACAAAAAATTGTGGTCTGGACGTTTCTTCCTTGCTGGCAGTGGCTGCCTTACTTTCTAGTAGAGGCACAGAGTGCGTGGCGGCGGCCTCTGGAGTGGGATGAACCGTGCTCAGCAGAGGCAGTGGAACTGAGCCAGAGCCATGGCCAGTACAGTGGTAGCAGTTGGACTGACCATTGCTGCTGCGGGATTTGCAGGCCGTTATGCTTTACAAGCCTTGAAGCTTATGGAGCCTCAAGTCAAACAAGTTTTTCAAAGTCTACCAAAATCTACTTTCAGTGGTGGCTGTTACAGAGGTGGGTTTGAACCCAGAATGACAAAATGGGAAGCAGCATTAATACTAAGTGTAAGCCCTACTGCCAATAAAGGAAAGATAAAAGATGCTTATCGATGAATTATGCTTTTAAGTCACCCAGACAAGGGAGGATCTCCTTATATAGCAGCCAAAATCACTGAAGCTAAAGATTTACTAGAAGGTCAAGCTAGAAAGTGAAGTAAATGTATGATGAATTTTAAAGTTCTTATCATTTATGTGTACAAGTGCCAGCTTTTTATAAAACGTCCCAAAGCCACAAATTTTAGAAATGACTTAGCACAAACTAAGTCAAACTCTTGTATCAGTTTGTTTAAATTTGAGGATTTTGTCAGATTATAGAACAGTTATAGATTACTGCTCAGTAATTATGGGTAAATACATACCATTTGAATAGAAATATTTTCCATTACTCATTTAGCATATAATTTAGTACTTACTCAAGGCAAAGTGAACATGAAGGTCCCTGCTCTCAAGGAAGCCCAATCTAATGGGAGACTGATAATCTAGTAATTAAAATTCAATGTGGTAAATACTATGATGGAATTAGCAGAGGTTACAGGAGACTCATCTCATTGGGAAGAAAGGTTGTCAAGGTACAGAGAACTAGCTCAATGGCTTGGAGCTGTGAATTTAAAAATTTAGCCACAATTTGACCTAAAGAAAATTCACGTAGGTATGTGTCACTGACAGGATTCAGATTTCATACATTAAAAACTTGATTAAAAAAGAAAAAAATTGTAAGATAACAATCTCATTAAAAAGTGGGCAAAAGATCTGGACAGACTTCTCACTAGAGATACTGTTGACAAATAAGCATATGAAAATACGCTCAACATTTGTTATTAGGAATTGCAAATTAAGCAACAAAGGAAAACCACCGTACATCTTGAGAATGGTTAAGTTTAAGACACACCGCTGACTGCCCATTGATCACGAGGATGCAGAGCAACAGGAGCTTGTCATTGCCTGGGGCGATTAAAACATCCACTTTGAAAGACACTTCAGCAATTTCTTGCAAGGCTAAACACAGTCTCAGCATACAGTCCAGCAGTCACACTCCTAGGAATTTACTCCACTGTTTCAAAAACTGTGCCCACAAAACCTTGCACATGACAGT
Source organism: Tonatia bakeri (assembly GCA_004024845.1). Lineage (NCBI taxonomy): Eukaryota > Metazoa > Chordata > Mammalia > Chiroptera > Phyllostomidae > Tonatia > Tonatia bakeri. The sequence continues at coordinate 42,314 of PVIA01009270.1, forward strand.
TACAGCAGCTTTGTTCATAATTGCCCCAAACTGGAAACAGCCAAGACGTCCTTCAGTAGGTGAAGGACAGACTATCATATCCCATGCAATACAGTGTTTTTCAGAGGTAAAAATAAATGAGCAATAAAGCCACAAAAAGGCATGCAACAATTTTAAATGCATATTACTAAGTGAGAGAAGAGTCTGAGAAGTCTGCATAATATATGATTTCAGTTGGAAAAGGCAGAACTCGAGCAATGGTAAAAATGTTGGAAAACATTGGGAGATGCCAAAGATCAGGGAAGCACAGATTGCAAAGGTGGTAAACTATTTTGTATGATAATGTAACTATGGATACATGACATCATGCATTTTTCCAAACATTCAACATTTACATTATACAGAGTAAATCTTAATGTGTGTAAAACTTCAAAAAATTATTTAGAATGTTGAGGACCCCAGAATGAAATGCAGAATGTGACAAAACAATCTAACTGTATTACAAATATATGAAACAGTGTCACAGAAAATGAGGCAAAAGGTGCTGCCCTAAGTAACTTTGGAAATGAGTGGAAGTCTGTAAGACTAGAGGCAAAAGAAACTGTTCGTAGTAGTGTATTCTGGTTGACAAAGGTGTTTCCCAAGGGGATAAACATATTAAACTGTACCAGGTTAACAGTTCTGCTATTGCCATATATATATACTGAAATTGAACAAGTAAGTAAATATATGGTGGAAGCCAGATTGCTCACTGTCTGGAATGGGAGTTTTTAAATAAGCAAGAGGACAAAGCTAAAGTGAATCATGCAGTAATGAATAAAGTTGGAGACACCAGGAAGAACTTAGCATTAACCTTATTATAGAGAAAGATGGTTACATGTAGAAATACTTATAGATATGGGTATATACAGATACATGAGACCTGTCCAGAAAGTATCCAGCCATGTACTATGAAAGATAGACATGTTTAGTGAAGAAGATACAACAAACAGTGTACATAGGACAGTGATGCCTCAAACCCCTTGAGTAGGCACCTTGGGACCTCACACAGTTCTTCCCATCACCATCAGCTGCTCTGTTGTATTTTCCTGTATCTTATTGACAGTCTGAAATCTCTACTTTTCAAGGATGATTTTAGTTATGGGAAAACTCAGAAGTCACAGGATACCAAATCTGTGCTGAACGGGAACTGGGTCACCTGGGTGATTAGATGTTTCCCAAAAAACTCTGCACAAGACATGATATATGATCAGGCACGTTGTTGTGATGAAGCTGCCAATCACCAGTTGCCTGTAGCTGTGGCCTTCTGAATCATCCTAATAGTTTCTGTGAAGGAATGTTCGGAATGTTCAAGCTTAAAGCAAAATTTGACGCAGATTCATTGCTGTCCTTGCTCAGTCATTTTGAATGTGACAGCCACACAGTACACATGCTCACTCAATGGTGTCTACTATCCCCACAGACTAGTACAGTGAAGTCGTCATTGTTTACACATGTGCATTCCTGTCCACTCTCCTTGGCTACCAGTTTACATTGATGTCACCCAAAGTGTTCTCATATTAACAATGGCTAGACTTTTTCCAGACAGACTTCATATTTCTTTGTCAGCTGAAAGGGCCTAGATGCAACAACATCCCACTAAGGACACCTAGTTCCCAGGTCTTGGTTTCTAATACCATTCTCCAATAAACAATGAGGGTCCTTTGACTGGTTCTAGGACTGGGGCAGGAAGAACAGAGAATGAGCACAAGGGATTTTACTGTGCTGGAAAGTAAGTGCTCCAACTCCCATGTCCACACACACAAACAATTCTATATCAAAGGGATGTGAAGGCAGTCTGAAGAGTTATTTTATTGAGTATAAGAAACCAGTATTTTTTGGTATCTTATGGCAAACAAAAGAGGTTCACTCTGAATATTCTTATAATTTCTAAAATTAATGCAGAATGAATAATAAAGATATTATAGCCTAAAGTTGAATACTCTCCAGTTTATCATACATATTTAATTAAACTTAATAAAATATAAGATCTGTTACAGCAGATTTGGGGCACATGATTATACATCTTAGCACAAATTAAACTTGTGAAAAAGCCATCAGGAAGAATAACAACTAAAATACTTCTTAAGATTAATTTGAATTATGAAAGAATTGTTTTAGTGAAAGCTGTAGTTGTTTCTTTCTAGCAGTAGATGCCAGTAGAGTTCTTTTTTAATAAAAATCAAATGCCCAAGTACTTCCATAGCAACAGCTTCCTGGTCACGTAGCCATATATAGAGACATTGCTCTGAGAACTGAAGATTCTTTCTGTAAGCACTTTGTAACAAATGGAAACTTTTTTTTAAGTACAAATGTTAAATGTAGTGTTTTCTAGATAACCATCCAGTGAGGCTTCCTTTTTTGTTTCTATAGTAATTTTGTTGTAAGGTTAATGTGTTTAAAAAATTAATTAATCTTAGTGTTCTAGTTAGGAATCTGAAATATCTGTACTAAACTCAAGCAACATTGAATATAAGTCTGGCTAGACACATTGTGTTAAAAGTGAATATGGTGAAGCTGAAATGTTAGGATTAGTTTGTGCATTTGTCGGAATATGGTGAGTATAATATTTTGGGGAAATTAATATGTCAGAGATGAGTGATTGAAAGGAATGACTAGAAGCAGAGAAGACAAGTTATTTTAGAAATTCACATTTGCACTAATAAAAATGAAACTCAAAGAATGAATAAAATTTAGTAACTGAATATAGGGAAAAAAGAATTAAATAGCATTTTTTTTACTGTTGTTTATGTATAAGAACAATTTGGTGCTTGCTGGATAATTTACAACTATATCCTGTCAAATAAAATATTTTCAAGTGTTTTATGATTCAACTTAGACCTTTAATTTGTTAAAAATGGGTACTTCATCATATATTTATTATGTAATACATGCATTGTATTTATGAATTCAAGTAATTCACTCTTTGAAATGTATATTTATAAACAGCAAATTTTAACATGAAATTACAAGATCAGTGGAAACCAGAGAGAGCAGTTTATTTTTCTAGTAAGTATGTGGGAAACTTCAGTGAGGAGGCGACATTTGTGGTGAGCCTTGAGAGTGAATAGAATTTCTCTCGAGAGAGAAAGCAAGTCAAATCAGGAATTTTATCTATTCCTGCGCATACAGAGTGAGTCCGTGCTCTGTAGCTGTTTAAAGACTGCAGGCACTTGTTGGGTGTCTGTTTCGTGTTAAAGCACTGTCAGATGTTAAAACAAATTATCTGTTGTTATATACACATTTATAAAGAAAGCTATAAATTTAAGTTTAGTCTTTGAGATACTGTTATTTGTTTAGGTTAATATTTTATTACATAAAACAAAGCGTACATAAATGAGCTATTAATGGGCAAAATTCATTTCACAATATTTTGTGTATTGTGTGTTGCTTTGTTTGGTTGTATTTTTGTTTTTATGTATTCATTTGTCATTATTCCAATTTATTTGTCAAGTAGTGGGCAGGAAGCTTGGACTAAGATATTTTTTAGGTACATTTTTAAAAAAGGTTCTTTCATGTTCTCCGTCTCTTCCTTCTTTCTCTCTCTCTCCCCCATTCTCTCCCTCTTGCCCCATCTCTCCACCTACCTCTCTCCTCCCTTCCTTCCTTCCTTTCTTCCTTCTCTTATTTTGAGCTTCTATAGAGAAAACCATGCAAACTTCTCATTTTTAAAAAAGATTTTATATATTTATTTTTAGAGAGAGGGGAAGGGAGAAAGAGAGGGAGAGAAACATCAATATATGGTTGCCTCTTGGGTAATGGGACCAGGCCTGCCTCCCAGGCATGTGTCCTGACTAGGAATTGAACCAGCAATCCTTTGGTTCACAAGCCGGACTCAGTCCACTGAGCCACACCAGCCAAGGCCAAACTTCTCATTGTTTAATTAGTGTAAAAAGGCAAGTACTCAACATCATTCATTGTCATATGTCACAGGTTACTTTTTTCCCTTACAAAGTGGACAGTAGTGAATTTTATTTACTTTTAATGGAAGGAGTGTTTCTGAGGCTCCTAAATCAGGGGTAAGATAAGCTATAGTTTCCCATGTTAGTGTAAAAGTTAATGTGTTTCTGTGAACTGGAAGGATTTTTTCCTCTCAATTAAAATTCTTTGCTATGGCTAATTTTATATAATTTTAAATCTTATTTTGGTTTTTTAAAAATTTTTAAATATTTAAAAATATACCACTTACAGGATTTGTAAGCAGATTATAAATTTGATAAGCAATACTGACATACTTAGTTTTTGACATTTCTGTATGTATTAGACTTAAGTTAAATGAGCTAGCAACATTCAGTTCTTTTTTAAGTGCTAGCTCATTTTTTTTCTTAGTTAAAATATATGTATTATAAACTTGTTTGACAAGTTTTATATCTTTTCCATACCAGTTTTTGATGAAAAGTTAACTGCTATAAGGATTTACAGAATCTATACATTAGCTGATTTTCTAGAAGAAAAACAATTTTAACATATTTTACTTGGAGGGTGGTTTGACCTTTAGTTGTTTGCATAAGGTTGTAATACATATTTAGCTAGTTTTTCTTTAAAAAAATAGCCATATAAATATATATATGTAAATATATATACTTATATATTTAAGTATAAGTATGTAAGTATATATATATTTACATAATACGAAGTTTTATATTTAATGCTCGTATTAACTTGGATAGTAATAGTAAAACTGTCTTCAACACAGAGCATTTTAGGTCAGTATTTCAAGTCTTTCACATCCTCATCTCTAGTTGAGATGAAGAGTTTTGCTAAGAAGGCTCAGTAATGTGCTGTTTTATATTAACAGGAAACAGAACAGCAGTAGTGGTTTGAATACCCTGCAAACAGGAAGTTTGACACATGCACAGCTCTTAGCTTCTGTGTAAGAAGTTGTTGAGCTCCTTCTGGAAAAATTTTTAGTTATTTTAAGTAAAGTGTAAATACACGTGAATGGCAGCTTACAGAGAACTCTCTGGTAACCAGTGTACAGGTACAACAGCTCTTCAGAAATTGGAAGGCTTTGCTAGCCGATTCTTTCATAGACACTCTAAAGGCACTGCACATGATCAGAAAGCAGCTCTGGACAATGACAGCCTTCATCTCTCTGAATATACTGCCTTATGGGACAGATCAAGTAAGTTTCTTTAATAATACATTATAACTAGAAGCTAAAATACTAATTGGAGTTTTAGGATCAAGTATAAAGAACTGTGCTTTGTTTGTCTTTTTATGATTTGCGCAAGGACATTTTGCAAGATGAAGTTGAAAAAGTTCCACAGAAACTTGGTTATAAGTTGAGCCGAACCGTGTAGTTCATTGTTTTGTTTTATCTACAACTAGTTATTCTGAATACCGGTGGGAAACGTCTGCAGAGTGTTTACATCATTCCTGTTGTGTGTTTCTGGGTTTTTTGCTTTTATTTATTTTTGTTCTTATATAAAAGTGAAATGGCTAAATTTTAGAAACAGAGATCAGATCAGTTTTGTTTTTTTTTTATTGGGATGTAAATAAGTCTTAAAATTTGAAAGGAGAATGGGAGATTCTTAAGTGTTCAATTTTGTCTGCCAACTTTTGTTTTTAAAAATATGTGTGGAAGTTACTTCAGTTTTACAAGCAGGATTTCTAATAGCAAAGTATAGTATGATTAGTCTGTGTGAAATTTTATAACATTTTAAAAGTAAACATTCATAATTATATTTAATGTTACTTATAATTATGGTTAAATGGGGGGAAAGTTGTTTATGCATGTATCACATTCTTTCCAGTCATGTTAAAATGTTTGGACTTATGCTTGCTTTGCTAAAATGGTGATATGTAACCATTTTTGGTGACATGTACTTTGAAAGATGTATTTCACATATAAATAATACCAGTGCTTCCATTCCGCATACCACTTTGAGTCCTCCCTGAGGTAGTTTGTCACGGATTAAAGGAACAGTAGAATTACCCTGAGTACTCTATTGCTCTTTTTATGTTTGTTTGATCATCAAACAGCCATAGGTTTTGCCTTTTTTTTTAAATTTATTCCATAGCAGTTGAGGAAGGAAACTCAGGTTTAACAAAAAAACAAGACTGGTTTACAAAATTTACTTCTTGGTTTATATAGTACCTTCATAGTTCTATAGAAGCTTATTGAATCATTTTGTTTTACTCCATCAGAATTTTGTTTTCCCTTCAAGCTGTTTTAGGGAGAAAGTAAAGAATTTGTATTATATTTTTTTACTGTAGGGGTTTTTATTATTTGTAATTAATTCTTACTATATAGTAAGTTAATAGGTGAGGAATCTCAAATATCTTCAAGTTAATGAACTAATGAATATTGAACTAATAGTTCCTTATTAAAATTTTCCTTGCAACAAAAGTTTATTATTCATTCTGTTTGCCCTATTCTGTTAAATTGCCATCTCCTAGGGCCTTTCGGAAATCTTTTTTATACATTTCAAAAAATCTTTAAATTAAAAGTTCAATGAGGCATGAGGACAATACTGAACTCATTTCTGTTCACTAATAACCTGCTTCTCCAAATAGTGGATATTTAATAAATGTATCTTGAATGAATATCATGGGCTTTTAATAATTAAAGGTAATGTTTGAACCATACTTTTACCATTTTTAAAATGTATGGGACCTCTGATGTTTTCTGAAACACATTTGAAAATCTAACAGTGGAAGATAATATTTTGAGCCATGATGTCTTTTGGAAAAAACAAACTGATAATATACTGTTAACATTTTTAATTGTGATATTACCAAATATAATAATTTGGATCATGTACACAAGTAAAATTAGAGGGACTTATAATTTGCTATTAATAGCATGATATAAGAAATAAATAGCAGCTGAATGTTCATTAACCAATATTGTTTACCTCTCTTCTCTCTTTCATATCCCCAAAATATCAAATACACACAGTGACTTTGTACGCGTAATGAGTACAGTGAGCTTGGAGCTCTTGTTTCCGATTGTGGAATCTGTCGATGTAAAGGAGAAAACACGGATACAACAGAAACAGAGGAATTCAATCGTTTCAAAATTCCAAGGTTTATTTTTGTGGCAAAAACACACATTTTTATTCATTTATAGAAGTGGTTTTGGAAGGAGTTTTGACTATGTGATGATTTTACACAAACCACATTCTCCAAAGCTACTCAAAGCAGCTTACTTGCATGACTTGCTTGACAAGAAAAAGTAATGTAATATCTTCTGATAAATAGCTTGAATATGATCATCTCAAAAGTGCTATTTTAAGAAATAAACTAATCATAGAAGCTAAAAAATTAGGTTCATAAACTATGGAGTAAAGACTAATTACCAATTTAGGCATGTTGGGAATGTAACAAGTTTTAATCCAAGTTTCTTCTGCAGTGACCTTAAATATAGAAAGAATGCACAATGAAGGCCACAGTGGTTTCCAGGTGCCCTAACTGTGTTTCATCTTTTACTAAATTAAGTAACAGGAATTCCTATTTGATAACATAAATATTTAACAGCTGATTCCATGCACATATAAGTACATAAAGTTCAAAAGAAAAACATGGAGGAATTCTGCTTTTTGTTCTGATTCAAAATGAATGGGAATAGTCATTGAGTTCTCTTTCGAGCAGATTTATTACAGTGAACTTTTAATAATTCCTTTGATTGTAAATGGTGTATTTAAGTTATACAGTAATGGATTTGATGGAGTTTTGCACATTTTAAATTTTGGACTTTATACACTTAGTGTCTAATTACAAGATTTTTAAGGACTGACTAGGTGAATAGCATCAAAACCTTATTCCTCATTTTCCATGAATTGGCAGACTATTTTTCTGGCAGATACAAATCCATATTAGTGAATCTTAGATTTAAATACTATATCGAACAAATAAGCAGCTTTGTATGTGGATTTCTTCAGGTAAAATCACGTAACTAAAATGGTTATAACAGACTCCTTTATCTAGTCAGTTTTTCCTCTCCAAAGCTCATACAGTCTTTAAGACAATTCACTTCTATGCTTATTCCTTGGTCCACTGAATCTGTAGCATTGTAACTTCTAAGCTAGAAGACCTCTCACATTACCTTTTTATCTACCTTTTTCACCCGCAGTTTTCCCTTAAGCTTCTGAATAATAATCAATTTTTGTTCATTCAGTGACTTTTTTGAGTATTCATTGTATCTATCAGCCTATAAACAAGTCTCTGGGAAAAATAAAACCTAGTTCTTATCCTCAAAAACAAGAATAGGAAGAGCAAACACACAAACAGCAATTCAAGGCACCGTGAAATGGTTGCTTTAAAATGTGTAAATAGTTTGCTGTGGGAGTTTAATGTAAGAAGAAGTTAACACTGAAAAGATGGGGCCTTCAAGAACTTGAAGAATGAATAGCATTTTCAGACTCAGGAGCAAAAGGTTATTTTATAATAAGAAAATAACACAAATTTGTGAAAATATGAAAATTTAGCATTCTTAAAAGATATAATAAGATGTTGTCCAAAAAAGTAGTCTGAGGATCTGATTTCAATACTATGGGGTATTGGGAAGGAACAGCCTTGACCCGTCCTCATCTTGGTAAGACTGATTTTGTTAGAGTGTTCCCCCAAGGTGATGGATGTCTACCAACCACATCTACATCATTAAGTTGTCCACGGCAGTGATTCTTCCCCACTGTAAAGGTCTGCTTGAAGCCAACTGTCTCTAACTAGGTAGAGAAGCACTTGACAGGTTTTTTTAATTGAGTATAATTTACATATCATAAAACTTATTGTAAGTGTATAATTATTGATGTTTAACGCTGAATTCATAGAATTGTGCACTTGTCACTGCAGTTCAGTTTTGGAATATTTCCACCGCCTCAGAATTTCTTTTGTACCCTTTTGCAATCAATTCCCACTTTTACCTCAACCTCAGACAAACTCTGACCTGTTTTCTCTCCCTACAGACTTCCTTTTCTGGACATTTTGTATACATGGAATTATGCATTCTGTTGTTTCTGTCTCTTTGTACTTAGAATTGCCTTTTGATGTTCGTGCCTGTTACACAGGATTTCCATAGTTGGTTCCTTGTGTTATTGCTGAATTATACCATGTTGTTTGGATATAATACATTCTGTTTATCAACTCAGCAATCGATAAATTTAAAAGATTGTTTCTAGTTTGAGCATATTTGCAAAATGTTGCTATAAATATTTATATACAAGGCTGAGTGGACATATGCTTCCATTTCTCTTGAGTACGTATCTAGGAGTAGAATTGCTGGGTCATGTGGTAAGCTTATGTTTATCTTTTTAACTTCCAGTTTTGTTTTCTTTTTTTTTCCTAAGTGGATTTCCCACTTTATGTTCCTGCTATCAGGGTTACAGTTTCTTCACTTCCTTGTTAATACTTGGTACCAGGAGTCTTTTTGATTATAGCTATTCTCCTGTGTGTGAATTGGTATTTCATTGTGGTTTTCAGTTTGTATTTCCCTAATGAGCAAGTTTTGTTAAATTGATTCCTAAGAATTTTATTTCTGTTAATACCATTGTGAATGAAGTTGTTTCTTAATTTCATTTTTGGGTTGTTTATTCCTACTGTGTTAAAATGTTAATTGATTTTTGTACATTAGATCTTACATCCCGTGGTGATGATAAACTTACTTTTTAGTTCTAGTAGATTCTTTGTAGATGCCATAGAATTTTCTGCGTATAGACTCTTGTCCACAAATAAAGACAGTTTTACTTCTTTCTTATCAATCTTTATGCCTTTAATATCTGTTTTTCTAAGTCACTGCACTGGTTAGAACCTCCAGTACAAAGTTCCTTTGAAGTGGTAAGTGCAGACATCCTGCCCTACTCCCAGTCTTTGTGGGAAAGCATCCCTCTCTCACAATTATACAGGGGTAGGCCAAAGGAGGTTTAAAGGAAGTTTACAGTTGTGAGTACACAAAACATAGTTTACTCTTGTGTTAATATCTATTAATTATTGTATTGTTTATTTGTGGGGCAACTGTAAACCTGCTTTTGCCCACACTTATTTATGATGTAAGCTGCACCCATCCCCCACCACCGCTCGCACACAAACACAACATGGCCTGTATCTGCTTGAGGAAGTTCCGTTCTAGTCCTAATTTGTTAAGAGGTATTATCACAGGTATTGGGTTTCCTGGATGCTTCTTCTAAATATATTGGTGATTATGTAGCTTTGTTTTTTATTCCATAATATGGTACATTCTATTAATTGATTTTCAGAGTTGAACCAACCTTGCCTTCCTGGAATAAGTCCCACATGATCATGGTGTATAATCCTTTTTATATACTGGTGTACTATGTTTGCTAATATTTTGATAAATATTTTTGTGTTGTGATGTATTGGTCTGTAATTTCTTATTTACTTATTTACTTTTAAGTTAAATTTATTGGGGTGACATTGGCTAATGAAATTATGTAGGTTTCAAGTGTACAGTTCTATAATACATCATCTGTATATTGCATTAAATGTTTACCGCCCAAAGTGAAACCCCTTTCTGTCACCATATATTGACTCCCTCTACCCTTTGCTATCTTCCCCTCAACTTCTTTCCCTCTGGTAACCACATACTGTTGTCTGTGTCTGTTAGTTTTTTTGTTTGTCTGCTTGTCTTTGTTGTTAATTTGTTGCTTTCAGATTTATGTCCCACATATGAGTGAAACCTTATGGCTATTGACTTTTTCCATCTGACTTATTTCACTTAGCATGATTATTTTCAAGATTCATCTGTGTTGTCACAAAAGGCAACATCTTTTCTTATTGCTGAGTAGTATCCATTATATATATATATATATATATATATATATATATGCGCAATACAATCATTTATCCAATCATTATTCAATCATTTATTGAAGGATGCCTCAGTGGTTTCTGTTTCTTGGCCACTATGAGTGATGCTACAATGAACATAGGGGTGCATGTATCTTTACAAATAAATGTTTTCAAATTTTGGGGGTAGATACCCAGAAGAGAAGTTACTGGGTCATATAGTAACTCAATTAATTTTTTGAGGAACCTCTATATTACTTTCCATAGTGGCTGTACCAGTTTATGTAATTTTCTTTCGATCTTTGTCCAAGTTTGGTGTCAGTCCTAATAGAATAAGTTGGGAAGTATTCCATCCTCCTCTATATCCGGAAAGTTTTTGTAGGATTGATGGTATATCTCGGAATGTTTTATAGAGTTCCCCATGGAAGCCATATGGACCTAAGCTTTGTGGGACAAAATTTCATTACTAATTCAGTATTTTTGTTTTTTATAGGTCTTTCCAGATTTTCTGTTTCTTCTTGGGTTCTTTTGGCAAATTGCGTCCTTCTATGAATATCTCCGTTTTATCTAAGTTGTCTAATTGGCATAAAGTTGTTCATAGTATCCCCTTATAATCCTTTTAATTCTTTAAAAAAAGTTTAATGGTTGTTCAAGTACAGTTGTCTCCATTTCCTTCCATCCCCCCAGCCATCCCTACTTCCCAACCTTGATCCCCCACTTTGGTTTTTGTCCATTTGTCCTTCATACATGTTCCTGAAAACCCTCCCCCCTTTCCCCCCATTATTTTAATTCTTTAGCATCAGTGGTGATGCTGTCTTTTCACTTCTAATTTGGTAATTAGTTATTTCTCTGTTCTGTCTTATTTTGTCATGTTTTGTTTTAGTTTTTGGTCTGTCTAGCTAAATGTTTATCAGTGAGACTTTTGAACTCATTTTTTTTTTCTGTTGTTTTTCTATTTTATTGAATTCTGCTCTGATCTTCTTCTTGGTCTTGGTTTTATTTGCTCCTCTTTCTTGAGTTTCTTATGATGGGAGTTTAAATGATTGATTTGAGACCTGTTCTAATATAGGTATTTAAAGCTATGAATTTCCCTCTAAGCTCTGCTTTATCTATATCTCATAAATGATGATTCCCTGTAGGTTTTTCCCCATTCAGTTCAAAATATTTTCTCACTCTCTTTGGGATTTCTTTGTGTTTTAAATCAAAATATTTGGAGGAAACCTCTCTGTTGTTGATTCCTAGTTTATTTCTGCCATGATCAGAGAACACATTTTGAGTGGTTTTTTAATCATTTCAAATTAATTGAGATTTGTTATATTGCTTAGTATATGGTTAATACGGAGACTTTCCATGTGTGCTTGAAAACAATGTATATTCTGTTGAACAAGGTGCTATATATTATAAATGTCCAGTTCTGATGGTATTATCCTTGCTGATTTTTCTGTCTGCTGTTTTCATGAATTATTGAGAAAGGAATATTGAAATCTTCAACTATAGTTTTGAATTATCTAGTTCTTTAAATTCTGTCTTTTTTGTTTCAGTATTTTGGGGACTCTTGTATTCAGTCTCTCTCAAATTGTTAAGGCTCTCAGATGTATTGGCCATTTTGTCATTATGAAATGTCCTTTTTGTCTCTACTACTATTTCTTGTATTTAAAGTCCATTTTGTACTCTTTCATATAGGTGCTCCAGCTGTCTTATGGTTACTGTTTGCATGATATATCTTTTTCTCTCTTTTTATTTTCAACTTATTTATATTTTTAAATCTTAAGTGTGAGTCTTGTAGACAGCATATACTTGAACCTTACTTTTTTAAATCCAGTCTGATAATTACTGCCTTTTAATCTATATTTATTCCACTCGTAGTACAGTTATCTTCCAATGTGCTACTTGTTTTCTCTGTATTTTATAGATTTTGCTATTGTTACTCCATTTTTTTGTTAAATAAATATTTATAGGATTTTATTTTAAATCTTTGATTTTTAAATAGCTAAAAGATATTTTCTTAATAGTTCACTTAGTTGTTATAATATGTATTTTATCTTATCGCAATGTACTTTAGAATAGTACTACACTTAATTCTAGTAAAGTATAGCTACTTTGAATCCATATAGCTCAATTCTGTAGTTTTGTCTCATTTTTACATATATTACATACATTTTTATAAACCTAGCAATGTCATGTTATAATTACCTTATCTTAAAGTGTTAAGTCCTTTAAGAGATTAAGATAAGAAAACATAAAAATGTGTATTTATATAATCTTTTTTAAAAATTTTCACCCAATGATATGTTTATTGATTTTAGAGAGAGGGGGAGAGGGAGAGGGAGAGGGAGAGAGAGAGAGAGAGAGAGAGAGAGAATGAATCATCAGTGTGAGAGAGAAACATGGATCGGTTGCTTCCTGTACCAGCTCTGACTGGAGATCAAGCCTGCAACCTCTTGGTGTGCAGGGCGACACTCCAACAAACTGAGCCACCTAGCCAGGGCTTTCCATAATCTTCTACTCCTCTGTTTACTATTCCAGTCCTCTTCACTTATTCTCGTGGACTTGAATCTTGTTTAGTATCACGTCATTTTCTTCTAGCCTGAAGGACTTTCTCAAGTATTTCTGCTGAACAAATATCCTCAGTTGTTGTTTATCTGGGAATTCTCTATTTCACCTTAGTTTTTGAAGGGTAGTGTTCCCAGATAGAGAATTGTTGTAAACTGGTTTGTCTCTGTTTTCTTTTAGCACTTTGAATATATCATTCCACTGCCTCCTGGTCACTCTTATTTATGTTAAATTCACGATTGATTGTATTGTTTTTTCTTTTTATATGATTAGTCATTTTTCTCTTGCATCTTTCAAGATTGTCTTTTTTCAAGTCTATATTTTTGTTTTAAATAGTTTTTCTTTCTATATTAAATCTTTGTTATATCATTGCCATCATACTTTCCTTTAATTCCTTAAATGCAATTTCCTTTTATTTTTTGATATATTTATAATAATTGTTTTGAAATCTTTTGACTGCTAAATTCTATATTTGAGCCCATTCCCAGACATTTTCTATTGACTGCCTTTTTCCTACTTATGGGTTATATAATATTTGTGTAAAAAATGGACATTTTAAAATAATATTTTTAGCAGCTCTTGTTTCTGACTTTTTTCTTCCCTGAAGGGTATTTTGTTTGTTTTGTTTTGTTTTAGTCTGTGGACTGCATTCCCCACGGTGTCTGGCTCCTGAATTCTCTGCTAGGGACTACCCTGTGTCTGCAGTTTTGTTGTTGGTCAGTGATTGACCAAGGGTGGTACTCATCTACTTTGAGCCAGTCTGTGCTGATGGAACAGTGTGGCTGCAGAAACACATTCAGGTTTCAGGCAACTTTAAAGTTTGTACCAGCTTTAACTTTCTGTTGGGCCCTCCTGGGTTTCCCCTATGAGATAGCTTCCTTGTCATTCAGGAATCTGAATATATGCAGAGAGTTTATCTGGGCCCTCTCTGCCTCTCTGATTTCCATTTTCTATTAATTTCTTGCTAGACCACCAGCCTGCTGCTCACCCCAACCAAGACTGTACTTCAGACTGCCAAAGCTGGACAATTCCCTGTTCTTATCCTAAAATTTACTTTTTTTTAATTGACAATATCACTTATTGCGGAGGGGGGGCCGGGGGGTTGGCCTCCTCTCCAAATAAAGTCAGCCCTCTGTGGCAGTGAAGCGGCTTGTGGTCTTGGTCTCCTGCACCCTGAGAGGAAGGAATACTGAACTAGCTCTGGGGGAAGAGGGACAGCACCAGGCAAGACCACCACAGGGCCCCACCATTCTTATGCAGACTTCAGCAGTTTTTCATGAATAAATGCCTCTCAATATGTTGTTTGTGATTGCTGAATTTCCAGAGCTATGAAGTTGTTTTGGACAATTTTGTCCAACGTTACAGTTGCCTCTTGGGGAGATTTGCTGACGTACTTACTCTCCCATCAGTGAAAGTCCTGTCTCACTGGCAACTTTTACAATGGTGAGTTCACTTGCTGAAGTTCCACTCACCATTCTGTGGATCATTTGTACCATTTTGGTACAAATTTTAGGACTCTAGGAGTCCGAGAAGTCTGTTCACCATTTTATCCAGTCTTCCCACCTTGCCATACCATCTGTCTTGCTATACAATTTTAATCCTGTTTGATGTAAGGAAATTTACACTTCAACAATGATTGCCAGTAACTTTTTTGTGTATCCCCCCCTTTTGAAAACTACCTATGTGGCATTTGACACTGTTTGTGATGCTGAATTTAATGCAAGTTTATAAATAGGTTATTTTAGGATTCCCTCTACAAATAAAAATATAAAGAATTATATTTTGTCATGTCCATAATACAGAATGTTTAAATGGTTAACATTTGTGCTGCAGTATAGCTTTCTGGCTCATGAAAATGAAAGCTATCAGCGATCTGGGCAATAAGATTCATCGCCAATAGTCACTAGCAACAGCACACAGCATTTTAATATCAGTGAGGTCCACGGCTAGCAGTAAGAGCTGGTGTGATTGAAAGACGTGTAGGTGCAATCACTCGGCTGTTTGTTCCTTGCCAGGTTCGACATGGGATTGTGTGAGTATTGGAAGAAAAGAGCATTTGTTTTATATCTTTGAAACATGTAAGAAGGGTAGATAAGTGCTTAAATTTAAGAAATGTGGTAATTTTAAAATCATGTGGATCTAAAATAAAAAGGCATTTTATTTGTCTTGTTTGATTAAAGCTTCAGAAAAGCTACTCCATGGTTACAAGTGAACCGATAATTCTGGTCTAATGTTGCCGTGGTAACAACTCATGCTGATATAATTGAGAACATCTTATACATCCTGGTTTGAATATTTTCTCTCTGCCATTTTGAGTTGTTCTAGTGGTATATGAAGGAGGCTAGGGTAACTAGCTTGAAGGAAATTAAATCTAGCTATATATATATACATATCATTGGCATTAATTTGATGTTTACTAGTGATATCTTGTGCTGAGCAGTTGTGCTTTGCTTCTAGGGGCTTTGCTTTCTAAAACAAAAGAAAGCTCTTTTCATTTGCTCTGTGCTGCATGTTCCAGTGTGTGTGTTTACACCATGGGCTTCTACCTCTAGAGATTAGCATAACTCCCTTTGCTGCTGGATTGTTGTTTTGAGCAATATGTTTTGGAAAGGTTGGTTTTCATCATGAGTGGTAAGTATGCTCTCTGAGACTCTGCGGCTATGTATTTTTTAGAAATATTTAACCAAAGGCAGAAAATACATTTCAAAGGAGCAGTTGTAAAGCCAGAGCTACAGTGAATTACATTTTCTGTTGATGCTTTTGCATTTAGGCATTACACTAATTTGCCTTTAAAATCTGTTAAGTACTGGTGAGCAATTAACACTATTAATAGTCAATGCCAGTAATCAGCTCCTAAATTTCTTTAGGTTTGATTTGTTATACTTATTAGGTACTGTTATTATTGTATTATAAATTAGTGAATGAAAGACCCACCAGGATAAGGGGCTTTTTTTTGTATCTGATCCTGAAGATAAACTTTCTTTTTATTAGCTATGTCATTCTAATACTAATTTCTGTGGCTTCTTTTTGATTATATAAAATATCAAAATATCTTGAATAAGATGTTGCCAACATTTATTGACTTATTCATTGCTTTTATATACAGTTCATTGAGAAACAGAGATTTAATGATGAAATAAATATATTTTGGTTCTGGAGGCTTTGTTAAATTGTTTAGATATAATAGTTTGGGGAAAATAATTTATTAGAATAAGTACTCATGTGATAATTGGTTTCATTTTTCTTTTTATAACATGACTTATTTTTTAAAAATACTCCAAAAATGGTTTTTGAGAATATATACTATCATATATGGTGCGGTTTATGATAGGGTGAAAGCTATTCACTTTAAGCCAAACCTGCAGCTAAAAATAGATATCCTGTGGTTAGTGTGAGAAATATTTGTTTAGAGCATAATTCATTAGTATCTTTGTGCTTAACTAGAAAAGAGAATATTGATAAGTTAACCTTTGAATCAGATTTTTAAAGGAAGTGTTACATGGTTTTTCTTACAACAGTCTGTAATTTACACTTAAAAGATTTGGAATTGGAATTCAGAACCTGAGAGAGTTGAATTTTTGCTGTATAAAGATAGAATTCAAAATAAAGGAACCTTTCTTCCATAACTGAAGATCATCTCATTATTGCCAATAAACACTTTTTATTTGGCTACAGTATAAACATAAGCCTCATCCACACTGTTAAATGTTTGCTTAGAGACTGATATTAGATATTAAATGACCATTTTTACATGCAAGATATTAAGAATTATTGTTATTCTGTTAGATTGATATTTCTGATCTAGTGCTTTAAATTTGGGCTAATATTACAAGTCAACATGTTAACATTTCTTAGATTTCTATGAGTATCAAAACTGCATATAACCAGTAATCATACTTAAAATATTAGATTTCTTTGAATCTGGCCAATATGTATTTTCTTTTTAAAGTTCGGTGTATAACAGAATCCTAAGTAACCACTGAAGTGTTGTAGAGGTTTGACAATTGGAAGTGTTGGTTTTAGCCGAAGAAAATTGTTGCTGCTTCTTTATTGCTTTATTTTCTTTCAAGAAAGTGTAAATTAGTCAAATATAATTTTTATATACTTGATCATATTGGCATATCTTTATAACCGTTTCTACTACAGGAAGAGTAATCATAACTAGACATTCTGACTTTTTCAGGATTGTTCAATTTTTACTCATGTTATAACTGCTGAAATATTTAACCATTTCAAAATGCGGAATATTACAAATGGAATGTGGTTCTGTTTGTAAACACAAGTAGATGCTAAGTCTATAGCTATACTATGTGGTATTTATGTGCATATGATATTCTTTTATTTAAAGAGCTATTCCTTTTCTCCTTTGTGACTAGTATTAGTTTTCTTAGAAATCTACTTTTGTCCATTTTTTAAAGCTACATTCCTTCTGAATGATTTCATCCATGCTCACATCTTCATTCGTTTCCTGAACAGTCAGTTCAAAAGTGAATTCTCTCTTTTCATCCCAAGTCTGCTCCTTTTTCATTGATTCTGATTTTGTTAATCATTCCACTGCACCTGCAGGAACCGAAAACATAAGCCTCATGGTCATTCTTAACTTGTATCTTACCTCCAAACACTCACACAGTCATTAGTTTCTGTTGAGCCTACGTCAGAAATGTCTCAGAAGTCCCTGTTTTCTCCAGTCTCACTGGCACTGGGAATGCTTTTAGATCAGCATTGTGTATCTTCTCAATCCTATTGCAGTAACTGCTTCACTGCCTCTCAGCTTTTAGTTTTATGTCCTTTCAACCATTTTCCATGCTACCTATTTTAAAATGTAGATATACCCATTTCTTAACCCAGCATGAAATTTTAGTTACTCCTGTTGTCTCTCAGATAAAGGTTCAACTCCTTAGTAGGACATATAAGATCAATGACCAACCTCTCTGGCTTTATTTGCATCTCTCATAAAATTCTGATATAGCTGTATTATCCTACATATTATTTTTCCATGCTACCTTTCTATATTTATATCACATCATAAAAGTTCTGAAAATCACCTATGCCTAGTGCCTCTCATTGACTTTATAGAGTTGGGTGCTCCCCCTGTATGCCCAAAGCAAGCTTGTAAACTCTAACAGTTGTTTGTATTATATTGAAATTATATATCAGCATGTCAGTTTCCAATCTCCAACCTTTGAACTTAAATCAAGGAGTGCCATGTTGATCTGTGTGTTTTCAGTAGTTACCCTAGTCCCCCAAACATAGCAATAAACTCATAAATTCTTATAGTATAAATAAGTAAATATTATTCATTTTTTACATGTTTGAACACTTTTGTTAGTATTATCAATGAAAAATATTGGCCATTTTTAATTTTTTTATTTCTCTTTGGTTTATGATGCTTACTGAAACATAACTAGCATCATTATACATCATTGTATAGATGAGAACTCTGGCTGGTCTACCTGTAGTTAAAGGCAAATGTCAAAAAAAGGCATTAAATTTTGTGAATTACAGAACATTATTAAGCACGAGCACTTAATTTTCGTTTCTAGGTCTTGACCGAATATGAGAGAACACAAAACTGGGAAAACAGTGTATTAGTTCTGAAATTAAAGAAGGATACTTGCCCAGAAATGTGCAATGTCAGACTGATAATTAAACACCAAACTTGAACTAAAAGTTTTACTTTGAGAATCTTGCTTCATGGAAAAGAAATAAACAGTAGTTTCACCCTCACTAACTTAGAGGGATGAGGCTTATAAGAAAGACTGTTAGCAAGAGAAGTGGCAGATCCAATATACTGATTACTTTCATTTAAAATAGCTAGGATGGAACAACCAAACATTTGTTTCCAAGTGGAAGAAGTGGTTTTCCTTCTTCTACATGTGAGAGGGCCCTTCCTTGAAGTGGGTGGGTATCACCACTAGTAAGGGATGCTATGGCTTCATTCCCATTTCAGAAGGTCACTGTATTATTTTACTGATAATGTAAATATGTATCAACTAAAAATTCTGAGAAGTTGATTCTGACACACCCTAATAGGAGATGAGAGGATCCACTTTATTGGGAGGAAACGAAATGTAAAGTTTTCTTTTTTATTCATTGTTTATGAATGAATATAAAAGAAAAGCGACAACATGGAGCGTATGAAAGAGATCGTGTGTCATTAAAGGATAAAATCACAGCCTTCATTGGAGGAGAGTGGAAGCTATGTCTAGAAAATATTTGTGCAGGAGGGTTAAAAAATAAGAAATTATGGATAGCATCTCTGTTGAATTCTTAAAATTTTCAAATGAACATGGAACTTATGAAATAAGACATGAAAGATAAGATAACACAAGTGGCTAGAATGAAAAGAGAGCTGGTTAAGAGGCAGAAATAGAAAAGAAGCAATAATGATATAAGATAAGATTATAAGAAAATGAACCTGGCATTTGGAGAGTATAAAGCAGTATTAGAGACAGTAAAGATTGAAGTAATCACTGCAGGAAAGGAAATTAATGATGTGAGAACTAGCTTAACAAAAATGAAAATGGAGGGGAAATGGACAGGATAGAAATTATGAGTGAAAATCATGTTAGATGAAAGTAGGAGACTCTACAAATGGAATGGGTAGCATTCCCAAAGGACAGAAAATGACTCATAGAACAGAAGCAACAACAAAATATGTGTATGATTCAGGAAAACTTCATAGTTGAAGAAAAACTTGAATCATTACATTGAAAGAGCTCATTGTGTTTGACAAAAGATTAGCAAAAAAACCCAACAGCTAAATATATCCTGATGGAAGTGTTGAACTTCAAGGGTAAAGCGAATTTCACAAACACTGGGGTATCTTTGCATCTTACACTTAACACAAACCTTGCCTTGTAAAGGAAAAAGAAATCCAGCCCTGGCTGAGTGCTTCAGTTGGTTGGAGCATTGTCCTATACATCAAGAAAAAAAAAATTGCAGGTTCAGTCCCTGGTCAGGGCACATACCTAGGTTGTGGGTGTGATCCCCGGTGAGGGCATGTGTAAGAGCCAACTAACTGGATCAGTGTTTCTCTCTTTCCCTTCCTCTCTTTCTTAAAAAAAAAAAAAAAAAAAAAAAAAAAAAAAAAAAAAAAAAAAAAAAAAAAAAAAAAAAAAAAAAAAAAAAAAAAAAAAAAAAAAAAAAAAAAAAAAA